>OZ007570.1:66780713-66838213 GCA_963931925.1 Onchidella celtica | reverse complement strand
AAAGATTGATTGGTTAAACAGCCGAGGTCTCATGTAGACTTGAATGGACATCTCGTCAGTTCGTGAACTTCCGTGAACTTGCCTTCGCGTTTGTTCTCTCCTGGAACGAGACTGAAAGCAGAGCCCACCAATTTTCTTTGCAAGTTCAACGTTCAGAGTCGATAGCAAGAATGAGCTAGGAAAAGATAAAAATAGAAACGAAAATTAATTGCCCGAGGGAAGGAGGGAGGGGAGGTTGAACAAAGAAAGACCTGGTCTGAAAAAAACAACAACCCGAAATCATGATGACAGATAAAAGGCGTGGACAGAAAAATTTTCAACTGCTCAGGCATGTTCACATGTTCTTCTATCGATGCAGGCGCGTGCAGATAGATTCTTACCTAGTGGTTTCTGCCATAATATTCTGCATAGACATAGCAGAGATGCAAACCGAAACATACATAAACGATTACGTAATGTTCTTATTATACATGTAGTTATGAATTATGCCCATGATGCAGACCATTCCATTATCGCGGCTAGTTATATGCTCCTATAATTATAGCTTATTAGGTCCGTCATCCCATGTCAGTTCTTCATGTCAAATTTGAGAAAGGTCCATTAGTAGTTTTCGAGTCTATAGGTAACAATGGTTTTTTTTTTTTGTGTGTGCGTGTGTGTAATTTTTATGCAGTAGATATTTCATAGTATAATAAATACACAGTGAAGGAGGAAATCATAGAACTCGTACGTATGCCCGAACGAAACGCCTGAAGCATTTTGCCCTTCTTTAGTTTCATCTCCTTCCTAGACGTTTGAGACAAAATTTTAATGCTGCTTTCTTGCTGTTGAAGGAAATGATCAACAGTAGTCAGAGGCACCGTGTTCTAAGTAAATTACTTTTTGAACATCTCAGAATAATGCCGCCCCTTTTGAGTTGACATGAAAACTAGGATACACCGGTACCTTCTGTAGGTCAGATTTAGTCCAGTTATTGATTACTAGATGAAATATTTGGCATTACTCGTGATAAACCTGTGCTCCCACCCTTCTGTCTTTCTCTCTGTCACACCAGTTTGCTACAGATCTCACTGCGCACTCGTCTCTGGTAGGGCATGTAAAACGCACCAAACAGAACGCGTGTCAAATATAGTCTCTCGTGCGATGGGCCTATCCACAGACTAATAAAATACCCAGGCTGGATTATCCCATTGTGTGACGTCACAAAACAGCGAAAGGTCATGAACCATCCGCCATTTGAGGTTTACGGTAGCGACCGACGCTTCAGCATAGCTACAATTTTGAATAATACCATTTTGACGCACCTACTGAACTCGGAAGTTTGGTTCCGCACCAAGAAATTAATACATTTACAACCAATCTTGACAAATAAAAAGAAATTTCTACTGCAGATAGAACTAGAATCGGAATTTCCCGAGCGGCGGCCATGTTGGTTATACGATCGCCGCTCGGGAAATTCCGTAAAAAACGACACAGCCCGAAGCTCGTGTTTCCAGTCTGGTTAATTTATTAGTCTGTGGGCCTATCTAAGGGAGCACACACACAATAAAGATCACTGTACATATATTTTACATTTTTACAAATATAAAAAAAATGCCTGAAACCTGAACTGAAAACCGCAATCGATACAAAAGCGACCGGGTTAGATTAGTTGACACTGGAGAAATTTAAGGTTATAATTTATTTTGAAGTTGTCATTTAGGTTGTAGCTCTGAGCAACAGAAAAAAAAAAGGGGGGAGGGCGGTGGTGGGGGATCGGAAGGGGCAAATTGCACCACGATGAAATATCTCCGCCACTTTTTATTGTATCAAAGATAATGAAATGTCTCACGCAGGAGAATGAAAAAAAAAAGAAAAAAAGAAATAACGAAAACTAATGTCAGATTTGTTTTTTTGGCTGAATCAGGTGTTCGAAATGCGAATTAGTTGTTTTTTTTTTTCCTTTGTTGTTTTTGTTAAGCAAGTGTGGAGTGCCACCTACAAGCAAGTTACAGCAGCTGAGTTAAGATCACAAGGGTGTTGACAGTTTCGAAATAGATCTGAAACCCAAGATACAATGACGTGCACAGGAAATACACCAGAGCCACCCGAGAACTCACACGTAGATGTTTCCGAAATAGAATAATATCTGAGATGGTTTCGTTTGACGTATAACAGAACTTTGTGCTTCACCGAAACTTTACATTATTTATACCAAAAAATGGCCGCTGAGTATTCCCGGCGGCATCCACACCAATTTTGATGACGTAATGCCAGTTTTTTCTTATCACAGACTTCTTCGTGCGGTATCGTGTAATCAGTAGCCATCGACGGTGTAATCGACATGGTAAAGTTGGCACTTATGGAACGATCAATGCAGAGTCAATAAAAGTATTTTAATTTCGGCGTACAAGTATAGATTCTAACATTCTAGCATAGTCTCACAATTTAATTCATTGCCAGAATTTGAAATTCCAGTTTACTTTCCGACAGTGTGTAAGCCGAACTTCATTGCTCCTGACACCGGAAACCGCATTTCTCAAATTAATGTAATTGCGAGCGACTTTTGTTTTCAGATTTTCCTCTAATACTTTAGTTTCCTAATCTCGAGTATCTTTGATGTATGTTTGAATTTCATGTGGATATGAAATTCTGTACGTGCTAGCTCGGCATTTGAACCTCTTTTGGTGTGCTTACTGAAAAAATAAAAAGGGGGGGGCGGGGGTATTGAAATTTGTACCGATATATTCTAGAAAAAAAAATGTTACCTGGTATTGTTAATATAAAGGTTAAACATGTACGTGGATCTGTCAAGGAAGAAGAAAAAAGTACACGCAAAGGATTCTTGTTAACGATATGATGGGGTTACAAGTCTAAGAGTTCAAGGCTGTCATGGTGCCAGAATCTTGCCATTAGTTCATGGTTTCATCCTTGACTGTGGTCGAACATGAATCTACGCTCAACAGGTGTTGTCTTACCTGGCGTCAGGGCGAGACACGGACCGACGTCTGGTTGCCGTAGCTTTTATCTATCCAGCTTGTTGGCAAAGAGTTTACGTTTTTACAAGGCAATTATGAAAAAAAAAAAAATAACGACAACGAACTGAGTGATTTATAACATTTGACAACTTTCCCAAGCTCAGGTTGAAAATAACCATGGAAA
Organism: Onchidella celtica; assembly: GCA_963931925.1. NCBI lineage: Eukaryota > Metazoa > Mollusca > Gastropoda > Systellommatophora > Onchidiidae > Onchidella > Onchidella celtica. The sequence goes on along the minus strand of OZ007570.1, from coordinate 66,835,072 downwards.
CAAGTACGAACAGATACCTGAAGTATAGTTAATTGCTTGCTTTGCATTTATCGTGATTTCAGACTGAGGTTCTGTTATATGGGCTTACATTGTACAGCATTCTACGCAAACAAATAATGATCTGGATCAGTGTTCCTCAAGCGTTTTTCTTTCTTTTTTTTTTTTTTGCAGCTCACGTATTGGCACTGACCTGTCTACGACGACCCACTCCGTATATTAATCTTCGCCGTAGGTTGCTAAAAACCATGACGTCAGTGAGTACACGCATTCATATCTTAAATTTTTTAAACCATGGAGAGACGGACGAAGATGTTGTTGAAGTATACCTGGAATTTCATTTAAAAAAATCAAAATCCTAGAAATAACAACATTGTAAAGGTTTTTATTTGCTTCTGGGTCCAGTAGACCCATGACGTACGGCGAACGTTACTACCTAAACACTTTGTTGTCACAAGTAACTAGATCCGACAATAAATAAAATATATTTGTATCAAATTTAAGACACCAATGGTATTTTTTAAGAGTTAACCAAAATTAAAATAAAGACATTTTGGAATAGAAATTAATAAAATAAGGCAGTTTGGCGACTCACTGCCGAAAGTATTGCGACCCACACCTTGCGAAGAACTCTAAATTTTAATGATGTGTAGAAATGGTTACAGCACGAACTTAAAGTCAGTATTCCCAACGGACACTGAGACTGGGCCAGTACGTCATTGTGATGTTTCCACTTTCTCTCACTCTTCCTCTCACTAACTTTCTTCTGACACCAGCCGTGATAGGCACGGCACAAACACACTATCTCTCTTCTATAAGTTATAACAAACGATATCTGTATTGCTTATCTATACAATAATTATTAATTCATTCAATAATAATAGGAACATAGGTCATACAATTTCACGTGAATTTCGATGGAATGAAATCAATGCAAATCAGTACATGATAATTAAAAGGCTTCGTAATATTCAATTCCTAGCACATTTTATAAAACACATGGGTGCATTCAGCATAAGGAAACCTCTCCTTTAGGGGTGTATGGCGCTATCTGGGCACTGGTTCTTCCTCTCTACTCTGGCTTGACTGCGCAGTTAGATCAACAGGTATCGGCAGGTACCAATAGGTCGGGAAACCAAGAAGCCACGATGTCGTTAATCAAAGGACAAGAAGTTGAGAAGCCAAGAAGGTGTTGTTCTTCCTCCTCTGTAGAAAAACAATCGCAACTTCCTAATCTACTGCTGGAAGGCATGACTTCCATACTTACTCCATGACGGATATTCATCATTAATACTTTTAACCGCTGACACTGTTATAAGTCAGGCTGCAGCTCCCATACTCCATAGGCTCCCATATAGGCAACAGAATAAACGATCAATACAGTTTTAATGATATTTACACGTTCCCCACGAAGAATAACGCTCTCTCTAACAGACCCCATCCTATAAGATTTCGTAACATATATTTAACGGCGTTTCCGTGACTCTCTCAGAGGCAGTAGTTATACCAAAGTAAACCCACTAGATTTAGGTTCTACAATCATGAACATTAAGTAAAATACACATACATCGTACAATTAACTTACCACTCAGCAACAGCTCAAATGCCGACAAGATACCAACGATACCACGCTCTGACAAAGGATGTTTGCGGGTTCCCTGACCTTCCCCACTCACAAGACTAGTACAAAGTTACAGTTGCAGTTGTGGTCTCCTCTTCGGCACGAAGCTGGTGAGTGCTCTCAGCGGTCTGAAGTTGGAAGGAGCGTTCGGGGATTTATACCCAGTCGGGTAGCGTCCCAAGACGCTCACCGAGTGTACATTAGTTATCCTAATAGCCACCCCCGTCGACTCCACGTCAAATACTATTGAAGCATCTCTACCCCCTAAGCAATTCCCAGGTGATCTGATCGTCAAGTACGGCGGTCAAGTAAACACTACCCTTTCCGGGTGTCAAAACGCTTTCCCTTGCATCGGCTACTTTCCCCCTCTGGCCTACAATAACTCTGTCTCCCCGCCGTTAACTATCTTCCCACGCTAGTTATACCTTGCCGGTCTGTCACCCTGTTACAGTCATCATGAAGATGTTAAGAGATGAACTGTAATTTTCCCTTTAATAAACTGTAGACTGTTACTTTCTGTATTCTTAACCCTGTGGTAGCCAGATTTCCAAATCTGAACACGTTAGCTTGGGTCCAAGGCTCTGTTTTTACAACACTTCTTAATATTGCCAATAAATAATTTTCATGATAAACATTGCCATTTTTGTATTTATTTGAATATTTTTCTCAAAATTTTTTGAGTGTATCAGAAGTTTTTGATAATTCACCCTATGTCTGAACATTAGATTAGAAGGTTAAAAAGGATAAGAGTTCATAATCGTTTGATAGTTTTATCAACTTTAACACGCTTGTCCGACAAAATGTAACACGACGTACTTCCTGCTATTGTGGTTTGGTTCCTACACACAGGTGAAAGGCAGTTTGCTTTCACTTTCAGAAAGAAGTTACTCCAAGAATCGTATAGACCCTTTTAATTTACCGTCCTCCATATCACGTGATTTGCAAACAAAATGGCGGCGTGCCCCACTTGTAGGGCGGAAGCGGTGGACAACGGTCGAACGATGCCATCCTCTTGTTGGGCACTCAACTGTACAAACCCGTTACGTGCTGGTTCTGGCATAAAAATGCATCTTTGCTTTGAATGTGCACATATTCAGATGCCATCATCAAGGCAAGTTGAGGTTTTTGCCCTACACGGTGCTTTTCGAAGCCGTGCGGCTCCCCGCAAACAACCGTAACGCGGAAGTTGAAAGGGTCTATACCTTTAAAGCTGAACTTCTGGGTTTTTTTTACTTTTCTTTTCTTTTTTTTTTAAAGTTCAGACTCTTCCGCTAATATGCTCATTACCACAATCAAACTTTGTAAAGTGCCCTCTGTCGGATGAACCTTGGTTGTTAATCAGTAATATGATTAAAATATACTCTCCTCAAATTTATTTGAAAAATCATTGTCATTTTGCGAAGTACACTTTTCATTGAATTTATATTCAACTTTCATTAAACCATTTGACCTTTACTCACATTGCGGCAACTTTTACCACTGCACAGTCTCGGTCTTTAATTTTCAAAAACTTAATATCTGAGCATTTTTCTGGCCTACAAACTCCAACATGATCTCCGTGACCTCTGTAGAACTTTCTGTAAATACACCAGGCACCCAATTACTGTAAGACTTAGACGTCCGTGACAAGAAGTGCAGTGGCCTTTCATCTAATATTGTTTAAGATAATTATTACACCTGCGACGGAACTGAGTAGATTCGAGTGAGCACAGGAAAGGCAAAGTTAATGGACCAACACTCACGTCTTCATTAGCGTTTAGATCACGTGTTGAAAGTTCAGTGACCATTGACCGAGCACTTGGCGGCAGTTTGTAGAGCCAGTATCGACGTTCCACCTCTCGGGTGCCGCTCTATGTAAATGGCAATGAGTTATGGAGCCAGCGTTTCAGGAGAAACTCCCAGAACGGCTGCTATACTCATCATGTCCTTATCGCTTGCCTGGTGTTTATTCTCGGACCATTCCAGTAAATCATGATTATGATATAGCATTTAAAAAACTCGTCTTTGTTTTCATCACAGAAAACAACAACACAACCCTCCCTCGTAATTGCCATTTCTCTTCTCGTCATTCACATTAAAGTATGAATTAACATTGTGGAAAATTAACATATTTTTATATCATAAAGTCAAATTTATAAAAATACAGACATTTTGAAAAGTAAACCGACCCCGAAATACCCCCCTTCCCCCGCCCCCCCCCTTTTCCCATTAAAAAAAATAAAAAAATTCGACCCCTCCATGTACAAGCAAAGCAGACGAGTCCGCTTGATCAAGCGTTCTTGACAAGCAAACTTGACTGTGTGGGAAGAAACCGAAGAATTTGTTCTCAAGTCAGTTTGACAGGATCAGGTGGGGGAAAGATCGATCAAGTAAATTTGTTGTGCCGTCTTGTCTATTCCGCTTGATCCAGTCCACTTGCGAGTGGAGGGGCATCTTTAAGTGGTCTTGTCCAAAACACCCGCTCCACTCCGCTATTTTTACGGAAAATGACGTATGCAAAAGTAAAACACGCTTTGTTTCTGTAACTTGTCCACAGCATCCGTTCCGCTCCGCTCCTCACCGCTGTAGAGGCAAGGAAAGTTTTTCACATGTTATTTTCGGTAAATTAAAAAAACAAAACGGAGCAGACGCTGTGAAAAAGACCACTAAAGCCTTTGTTGTCCCATGGAACGAAACAAAACAAGTCAAACCAAATCTGACACCGGACAATCGATGAAAGGTCATTCCGTCCCCCTAGAATGACACGGTTCTGTCTCCACTTTTTGGCTGAACGGAGTTACACACTACACACTACTTCGACAGGCCTTCTCCATTGTGTGTCAAAGTATCAAGCAGATTGGATGTGTAATTTGTAAGTATTACGAAAAAGAAAAAAAAAATCTTTGTTCTAAAAGCAGCTATGATCACACGAAACTCCAATCCTCGAAGATTTGGCACATCGTGTGTTTGCCACATAATAACACAAGTCTGCGAAACGTCCGTTGTTTCACTTACCCATCTTTCTAACTGTTCCCATTCTTTTGAGTACGCAGTGCGTAACGTGTACAGAGTTTGATTTTGAGTTTAAATTCGAATTTGAAGGAAACACATCGACACTGTAATGCTCACATTTTTATTGTGTTAGGAAAAAGCGAGACAATGAAAAGAACATAACAGAATAGAAGGACGGAAGGAGACTCTACCAGAAGAGCCCACCAACCACCAGTAATGAGTAAGGTCTTGTATTTCCTTTTAAAAAAAAGTGCTTGTACCTCGACGATCAATGCATTTGTTCCTTTCACATATATCTAGATTCATATCGTTTTGTTTTTTTTTTGCTCAAAATAAAGAATTTAAGATAAGAGAAGACAAGATATAACTTTATTATCCTGATGTCAGGAAATTTGTTGACATAGCATCAGCAATAGTACTACATGTATACATTAAATAAAATATCAAAAGCACACAGGTCCCAAACTCTTACCACACACACGCACATTGCTCACAGAACATTACCAGCAAAGAAGGAACATTACTCACACTCACTGTCAGAACAATCCATTTGGAAAACTCACACCAGCATATCACATTAGGAAACACTAATGCTTCGAATCTTTTGAATCTTCGTTTTTAATTACCTCAAGAACCAAGAAAACAGCGTCTTCCGCGAAGACAACCGGATCAAAGGTGAACGTGAACACGTTACAACATAAGCACTTTTACCTTGACGTTTCTTTTCATCTTTCCAGAGCCACTTCTCATACGAAAGAACTTAGAGTTTCCTGTAATCGTCTTAACTGGTTTAAATGTGATCAAACAAAAACCCATCTCTCAGCCACAGTTGTTTATGAAACTTTCGGTGCGCTCTTTTGTCTGAAGAAGTCAGTCTTAAACAACTTCCGGACTCACCGATATAGCATTTTAAAAACCACAGAACATCTGTGAGGTCGCAGCAAGGCTTGAAGCAAAGTCAAAATATGGCAGAAAGAAAAAGTTGTAATTAGCAAAATCTCCCGTAAGAAATTATACAGGAACGATACAGTAAGACGCAAAGGAAAAGGGAAGACAGATCAAGCTTTCCATCACCTGGTCTTCATTATTATATTCTACACTTTTTCAAAAATTTATTCAATTGTTTTTTTTGCGGTTCAATTTTCCATCCCGTTAATTTTTTTTTTCCTGATGAAGATCGATTGATCGAAAGCTTGATTTGTCATCCGTTTGCGTTTTATTGTACTGTTTTTGTATTTACTGCATACATCATTTTCTTTTTGCCATATTTTAACTGATACAGCAACATGCAGGTCTATTTCTCAGGATTCAGCAACAACCTCCCCCCTCCCACCCGCCAGTTGCAGTAGACTCCACGAAAATTGAACAATTTCCTCTAAACCACAGTCGGTAGATCAACAAATTAAACAATCCTTTGTCAATACTCAGTCTGAAAAAGCATTGAATCTCTGAGTAAGTTAATCTGTTAATGTAATGTACGCGGCTTGCGCGGGCCGCAATTCTCGTATCTTAATTCTGATAATTATGGTCTCATTGTGTCTCATACCTGTGTAGCGCCAATATTGTTGTTACTTTAACCTATCTGCCTGAAGATGTCCATGTATCTTCCGAAAAAAATGAAAAGAAGAAAATGAATGAACAGAGACAACAATAAACAAACAAACAATAACCAATTGAAAAAAAAAAGCGGGAGACCACCAAAAAAAAAAATAAATTAAAAATTAAAACTTGCAAACTTCCGGTGCTGGCACATCGATGTTCTGACCACTTCATTCACCAACGTGTGGGGCGCAAGTACTGCCAGCAAGTCAGTTATTTTTCTATGCTATGCATATGACAGCATTCACAGGAAGTGAATATTCTGCAGGGTATTCGTTATTACAAAATGCGTTTGAACGTTGGGGCATTCTAGAGCTCAGACAGAATTATTCATGTAGATTACTGGAAATTTATCTATCTATCTATCTATCTATCACAGAAGATTTATTACTGGGCTGAAGAAACTAAATATCAACAATTCAGAAAGTAAGTTCATATCTAAGTACTGTAGTATCAGTTCAGTTATTGGATCATTCAAAATCTGGAATAAAAGATGCAGGTCGTATAATAGGAATTATTAACTCTATTTAAAAACATGTTCCAGTTTTGTCCATCCCTTCCATAGAAGAGATAAAGTAAAGCCACCCACCATGGCACAATTTCCACTTAGATATAATGTTTCGATATTATATCTGTACAATCTGTATTGTATTCATATGGAAATAAAGAATGTATATCTATCTATCTATCTATCTATCTATCTATCTATCTATCTATCTATCTATCTATCTATCTATCTATCTATCTATCTATCTATCTATCTATCTATCTATCTATCTATCCATCTATCTATCTATCTATCTATCTATCTATCTATCTATCTATCTATCTATCTATCTATCTATCTATCTATCTATCTATCTATCTATCTATCTATCTATCTATCTATCTATCTATCTATCTATTTATCTGTCTGTCTGTCTGTCTGTCTGTCTGTCTGTCTGTCTGTCTATCTATATATCTATCTATCTGTCTGTCTGTCTGTCTGTCTGTCTATCTATCTATCTATCTATCTATCTATCTATCTATCTATCTATCTATCTATCTATCTATCTATCTATCTATCTATCTACCTATCTATCTATCTATCTATCTATCTATCTATCTATCTATCTATCTATCTATCTATCTATCTATCTATCTATCTATCTATCTATCTATCTATCTATCTATCTATCTATCTATCTACCTATCTGTCTATCTATCTATCTATCTATCTATCTATCTATCTATCTATCTATCTATCTATCTATCTATCTATCTATCTATCTATCTATCTATCTATCTATCTATCTATCTATCTACCTATCTGTCTATCTATCTATCTATCTATCTATCTATCTATCTATCTATCTATCTATCTATCTATCTATCTATCTATCTATCTATCTATCTATCTATCTATCTATCTATCTATCTATCTATCTATGTGTCTGTCTGTCTGTCTGCCTGTCTGTGTGACCGCCATCCCCTCTCTCTTTTTCTCTCCGTTTCTCTGTCTCTTCCTGCCAGACCTGCTCTGAAACTCATCAATGCTTTATAGTGGATTGACGTAGAAATCAAGACAGTCTTGACAGGACTTTGAATTTTCTCCACAGAAGTTTTCTAGCTCAAAAGACACGATATACTAGATCTATATTTCCTCTGAATTGCTCTGACCATCTTTACAATAGCAACAGAATGCTACTAGAAAACAAACTATTCAAAGTAAAAAGTTTCTTTACACTTTATTTAACCCTCTAGTGTCCAAACTAAAGTTGCCAGTCCCAAGCTTCTGAAATGATATTCTCAACCGATTTTAAATAGCCAGATTAATGCAAAAATGTAAATATTTAAATGGAAAAACGTATCTATTATATATTTCAGTAACTTGCAACCTTTGGCATTACTAACTGACAAAACTATACACTCTTCAGGCCTTAAATTTGGCAGGAAGGTGGCAAATGAGATAAGGAAGATGATGGCTATAATTAAAAGTTGTTTACTTCGAGCATGTATTAAAAAAAAACAACAGTGTTTATTGCTATGTAACATTTATATTTTTGCATGTTTGTTTCGTAATATATATATAGTACCGTGCATGTCATAAAAAGTAACCGTATCAAGCGTTCAGTTTGGTGCCTAATGTTGTGGTGCGCATGAGTTCTGAAGCAAGATTGTAGTTTATTACTTTTATTATACTAGAAAGAGAGAGAGAGAGAGAGAGAGAGAGGGGGGGGGGGGAGGCGAATCACATGATTGTTTATTCTGGGCAATGCCCGGTAGCTCATCTAGTTTGTTAATATAACAGGAAGAGTAATTGTATGAAAGATACAGCATTTCGGCTCCAGGTGACCTGTCTCAAAAATGATACACTGGGTGCTAAGGGTTTAAACATTTACACCTTGCCCATGGAACACAACGGAGTCTGAAGAAACTTTCATAGTGAAATACAATTAAGCGTATCAAATGTATAAGTGAGTTTTATCGACATTACCCTACAGTGTTATTTTATCCATCACACCATCAATCAACAGTTAACCACACCTGTTTCATACATCACCTGCTACCACAGGATCCTCAAACACTGCAAAGTGATCTTTCGAACTTTCTCAAGGGTAAAATCAGAAATTGCCGGAAAACTGTGAACAGTATTCCCGAGTGAAAATTACTGCGGATTAACTACACACAAAATAGGTTCAAATTCGTAACCGCCTGGCCGTAAAATCCAGTTTCCTGGCCAAAACCCACCCAGACACTGTCATTATGGGCTCAACAGTGAGTAATGTTGAAAGATGTCTAGATGCAAAGTTGTGCTGGTCGTAATTTAGATCTTTCGTTACAGATGACACTTTATTAAAGTCACTTCGACCAGGAACTGAAACTGAAGACACGGGACGGGCAGTATGTTATTATTCTTAGATGTTGGGGATGTCTTGTGAAACATAGCCAGTCTTGCCAATATTTTTTCTTTCCTCTGCCGGTGACTATACATGCATTTACAAAACAAAACAAAAAAAGGGGGGGGGGGCAATGCATAGGTAAATATCTCTATTTTTGGTCATCCATATAACTCTGAAAAGGGCAATACAAATCATCACAAATCAACACATGACAAAAGCAATATACTGTAGCTTTTGCTTGAAGCTTTCAGAAAGCGAACACTTTCACTGCTCGCACTCGTCCTGTTGAAGAGTCCTCAAACTGCGGTTAGCTCGTCCAGAGGTTGAACTTAAGGCCTTGTTTTGTTGCCTCGTAAAATGCACATTATGTTAGTGCATGTTAGACGTGGCTCTCAGGCATTCCAAGCACAAGGCGGCCGACAAACCGCTCTCAACCGCGGATCAAGTCGAATAATAATGATTTAAACCGGGGATTCTTTTGGTTTTATGGCATTGGAGGCGGCCGTTTTGTTGAATAAGTCCGACTTAGTGTCGTGCCCTGAATGTCAGTGCCGAGGGCTTTTTTACGGGGGGGGGGGGGGGGAGAGGAGGGATGTCAGAGGGTACGTGTCAAGCCAGGGGTTAAGTCTGAAAGAAAAAGAGGGAAAGGGGGGATGGAGGGATTCGGTAGCAGCGGTCATCCTGTTTTTGTCACGGCTATCCTTTAGGGGTGCATTGTTGCATTGTTGCAGCATCCGTTATACACCTGCGACCTTTCTCCGCCATTTCCGTACACAACTCTATTCAAGTTTAAACATCTTTGCCTTCATGGGGGACCTAAAGCCTTAAACCGGGGCCCTCGACAGACAAAGATCTCTACATTGTCTTCGCTTCCTGGTATATTTAGAGCTGTACTTCTTGTTCTCTAAAAATGGGGGGGGGGGGTCAAATCAAGCTCATCCTTTTTTCTGACAGTTATCGGCAATGGATTTAAGAACAGCAATAAGAGTAGAAGTGACAGAAAAAGAAGACTAATTCAAACAAGGCCTTAAACTAGTGGGAAATACCCCCCCCCCCCCACCCCAACCCCCCGAAACACATACACACATACACATATAAATAATTCTATTTTAGTATTTCTTCACATTCCACTACACCAAACTTTTGGGGAATACCCCCCCCCCCCCTCCCGTACACATACGTATACATGATCATATTTTAATGTTTCTTCATAATTCAATAGTACCAAATCATACCACACCGTAAGAATATCAGATCTGACAGATTCAGAGTATGTCCAGATACATGCTTGAAGTGGGATTGAAAACAATGACAATCAACAATTTCCTACCTCCGACTTTTCAGTCTAGCAATAGTTAGGTTATCCGATACCAGAAACACAGCCCGCACCTTAAAATACCTCTGGGAAACTCTCTACACAAACTGAATGTCGATACTGAAAGGGATTATCTACCACCTGACTTCACTCAGCGGTCATTATTGTCTTAATCTCTTGAAACGTAGCACTCGCAACAACAAGACCTCCCCCAGAATACCCAAACTCCTCTATTTGAGTAGTCATCGTTCAATTATCCTTAAACTCCATGGAAAGCCAACAGCCTTATTGTGAGGCCAGCCAGAAACAGCGCTCTTCGAAACTTCAGCACTATCTTTAAACCCAGACAGGTGGCATGGTGACTTGAACGTTGATAAACGGGAACAGTCTCGTAATACTGCGAGGTATTGAATGATGGTTATTCGTCGATTTTATTTCTCACTATTAGGAGTAAAGATGACGATGGTAGTCGAACATAAGAATTAGAAATTTACATTATAAAAAATGGGTTACACAAGAGATCTGCCAAATTAAATACACACGGCATCCAAGTGATTAAAAGTTCATTTTCCTTCTCTACCACTCAACTGAATATATCTACTGATGGGTTATCTAAGCTTTCATGACTTTAAATGCTTCATTAAGTTAAGCATATAATAAAATGAGAACCACTTTATTATCCCATAAGGGAAGTTCTCTTTCACGGAGTCTAAGAGCACGTAATACATGGTACTAATATCTTACGCATCGTTACATAAACATATATCACAGCTCAACAAACTCAATAAAAGTTATACGTGAGGTGACATGGCATAGAACGTTAGTGAAATATCCAGTAAATCATCCGGTAAGTGGCACACATCTAGCTAAAATGTCTTGTTGGGGAGAACTGTGGAGGGCAAAAACGAACCTCTGTATCTTTCTCTATTTGCTTTCATATGTATGACCTTGTTGCCCCTTGGATGATCTAGAAATTTGATGAAACTATTATGTTTCATACTTAGAACAGATCATAAAAGAGGTGATTTCAAGATACTCGACATTTACGATGTAGACGTAAACTTTCTTTATTTAAACAAGATAAAATGAATGTGAAACTCGGTGTGTTTAAAATATTACAAAAAGTAAATAAATAGAATAAATAGATAAATAAATACACGAACAAATAAATAAATAAATAAATAAATAAATAAATAAATAAATAAATAGAATATGATACTAGAGCACAAATTTTCGCAAAAAATAAAACACACAAACGGCGATGTTCATGGCAGAATAATAATAACAATGAAATAATAAAAAAAAATAACAATATTAATAATAACAATAATAATAGTGTATAATAATTATACTTTTCTCAATATTGTCGTCACTGTTTGTGCAAATATAACTAGAGTTTTCCTGGAACCACTTTGGTAAAAAAAAAGGAAGCGGTTTATTCTGGTCGCAGTGATAGAAAGAGCTCTAGTCTAGCCACAATATCCACCGAGAGGACCCAGTGAGGGCTTTGCTGATCAATTTTCTCGCATGTATATCTCGCGATTGACCTTGACGGTTTATCAGAAACGAACATGATACTGAGGATAATAGAGCCCAACAGGACATCGAGGTATTACAGCAGTAACAGATACGTATTTCAGAAGACATGAGTTGATGACAGAGGTTGAAAACAGTCTGTGCTGACTTCATATTATATTAATGGATACTTTGTATTAATCTGCTTTTTTCCTGTAGTTGTATCACAGAACCCTGCTTTGAAACTGTGCCACTTTTCACAATGGTCTGATCAGCAGTAAAATCAATACTTATGCAAATTATTAGAGATTCTGCCTTGTGGGGACCACAGACTAATAAAACACCCAGATTGGATGATCCCATTGTGTGACGTCACAAAACAGCGAAAGGTCATGAACCATCCGCCATATTAGATTTAAGGTAGCGACCGACGCTTCAGCGTAGCTACAATTTTGAATGACACCATTTTGACGCGCCCACTGAACGCGGAAATTTGGTTCCGCACCAAGAAATTAATACATGTACAACCAATCTTGACAAATGAAAAGAAATTTCTATTGCAGATAGAACTAGAATCGGAATTTCCCGAGCGGCGGCCATGTTGATTATACGGCAGCCGCTCGGGAAATTCCGTAAAAAACGACACAGCCCGAAGCTCGCGTTTCCAGTCTGGTTAATTTATTAGTCTGTGGGTCTTAGTTACAGTATCAAACTTGTCAAAGTGCCCCGAGTCCAGATCATTTTGTTCTCAATCTGTGGTGACGTTTTAAACAACCAAACAATGGAATAAATGCATCTTTCGAATAAAAAGAAATTTCTTATTAACAGTTTTGGTTTTAAGCAGATTCCACTGTATATCGTTTGTTGCTCTAACACCCCTTCGACGCTCATATAGATTAAACGGCTGTGTCAAAGCACAATACGGTGTTGCATTACGGCTGTCTCTGAAGCTCAAAAGTATGCAAAATTTGCCTTATAAAATGCAGTCAACTGAGCAGCAAGCCCACTAGCATGCACTATAGAAACAACCTGGTCACCTTACCACCCAGCAATCTACAACATCCAAAGGCCAGCCAGTCATCAAGTCAACTAAATACCAGGTAAATAAAGTACTGATCAACAAAGTAAGTTACTCAGCTCGCCTAATAAACATAACGTATACAAATCCACACTTTGATAATATTGCTAGAATTCAGTGTGGCTGTGTAATGTAATACTTGAATATAACTTGGGGATAAATGTTCGTATGGCTTAAAATTCGTAAATTAATGTCCTCCAAGCTTTCGTTTTTGAAGCCCGGTTCAGTGGCAATTACACAGACCAATACCGACTTTATGGCTGAGTGTATTATAATTTGAATTTGGGCAGCAAGCACAATAATATTCTTCAATATGAAAGAGCAATATTTAGCGAAGTAAAGTTCTGCCAACCGGAATACACATTTCTTAGTAGAACCCTCGACCTGCGGTTTTTCAAGGACAGGGGAAAGGGCCAAGGAAGAATATTTAAGGTGAAAGGCCCATTGACCACAACATAAACAAAAACTTGAAAAACCTCGGCATGCAAAGGGGCATAATAATTTCTCAGATGACGGACATAAAGGGAGATAAAACGGCGTCAACCGTGCCACCAAGGCTCTACTGCTGCTGCACTTTGCCACAGTACAAACGTTTTTCACTGCTACTAAAAAAGGTCAGAGAAATGGACGTTGGAACTCACTGAAAATCGCCAAAGCTTTTAATGTAGAGAGAACAGAAGAATAAAACAAATACAAAGGAATGAAAGTGCAAATGTACCAAGACAAGGTGTCTATAAAATGAACTCAGATCAGTGTATTATTTCAATCTGCAACGCTGACGCCCCGGAAAAGTAAAGCCGCATATACAATAAAAGATGGGGGGAAATCTTTGACAGGATTATGGGACAGTTTGTGGACGGCTGAGTTCAATGCGTGTATTCTGCATTCTTGTGACGGGCATAGCGAAGGAATGCACTGGGTCGCCACATCTGCTGCAGTTACTTGCCATACCTTGACGACAAAAGATCGGAGTTACAGCATGGATTCTTCTATAAACTCCCTCTAACCATTCTTGGAAAGCACTAAGTTACTGGGTATTTTAGTGACTAGTTGGCCCACTGACTCAGGGAATTCACAGATGTGGTTTTTTTTAAAGTTGAGTTTCGATCACTACTGTGTTGAGGGGCAGAACAGGATTTCCTCTCATACTTTTTTATTCTACTGGAAGAAAATGCGTCTTTTTTTCCGGTTCAAGATCTCGGAACTGTACGACTTAAAACAAACGAAAGTATTGAAAATAAAGCGAACTTCAAGGTCTTTTAAAATAATAATATGCCCATACACCTTTACGTATTTCTGTGGGTAAAATAGTGTTTTGTAGCACTAAAGGTTCACTGGTTAAAAGGTCTTTGATGATTATATTGGGAGCCTTACTTTTATGTTCTTTGTCGAGACGGTAACAAATATTCAGCTGAGTAATACAAAAGAAAATTCAACCTATTTTCTCTGATTTATCGATAATTTTAAAAGTTTTTCTGCAGAATCCTTCGTGAACCGGGTTCGCTATTTTGTCTGAATTTATCAACCTTTTAAACAACCAGGCTCCAACAGAGTCAGCATGCCAAAGGACATGAGTTTCGTTGCTGTCACCTGTAATAGAATGTCTATACCATACGTAAGTACAGAACTTAGGCCTGGCACTGCCGGATCTACTTTGAAACTATTGCAGTTTAAACTTCAGGGCCCTAAACAAACTTTTTTTAATGAATGAATTTTGGATGTTGCTCCATTACTGCTGATTGCAAAGGGACCACAGACTAATAAAGTACCCAGACTGGATGATCCCATTGTGTGACGTCACAAAACAGCAAAAGGTCATGAACCATCCGCCATATTAGGTTTAAGGTAGCGACCGACGCTTCAGCATAGCTACAATTTTGAATGATACCATTTTGGCGCGCCTACATTTTGTCGTGACATCCACTGTAGCAGCTAACATCGATGACGATGAAGCCGACAGGTGACAGGTGACTGAACGCGGAAGTTTGGTTCCGCACCAAGAAATTAATATATGCACAACCAATCTTGACAAATAAAAAGAAATTTCTATTGCAGATAGAACTAGAATCGGAATTTCCCGAGCGGCGGCCATGTTGGTTATACAGTCGTCGCTCGGGAAATTCCGTAAAAAACGACACAGCCCGAAGCTCGTGTTTCCAGTCTGGTTAATTTATTAGTGTGTGAAAGGGGCCCCATGACAGTTCAAGCTTCAGGGTCCCAAAAATATAGGCCCGCCACTGAGCCCCAGAGCTGCTCTTCCAAAATGCAGACATTATACATCACACCTTCAAGTCCAATCCACCAAAATCTTACAAGGACTCAAAACTGTCCTTAACTTGTTTACAAGGCTGCCAGTTAATGCGATTTATTTGCGCTCAGGACTCGCGAGCTTTGCTTGATGGTGTCGTGAAACAGGCTGGACCAGTGTTTGGTGTCTGGTCTTCAAACGTTTTAGATGGTCCATTATTTGACAAGTCAGCCGGGATAATTGACCTGTGTCCTTTTCCTTAGGTAATAAATGACAGACTGACTGTCTATGGTGGTTACATTGAATATAGGGGGCCAGATTGCAAACCTGGCCAGGTCTGAGCTCAGTGCTGGTGGTGTTTCTCTGTTGCTCTCTCTCTCTCTCTCTCTCTCTCTCTCTCTCTCTCTCTCAGCGTCTCTGTCTCTCTCTCTCTCTCCGCATGTGTCTCTCCCTCTCCCCCCCCCCCCGCTCTCTCTGACATGCACATGCGACTTTGAGAGTGTGAGAAAAAAAGGCACTATAGCATGTATGTTTTGCATGTGAATGTCAGCGATTGAAAGTGTGAAGATTAATTATGTTTAAAGATTTTAGGGAACAATCCAGCAAACACTGACAGAAGGCTGCCCGTAAAGTCAGTTCGTTATCTAGTAGGATGACACGATTGACCGGCGTACAACAGTACTATAGACAGAGGAACAGAGAAACAGATAGGTAGACAGAAATACAGACAGATTGGCCAATATTTGTATTTGTATTTGTATTTTGTATTTGTACAACTCTTTCATCCATTTGGGAAATTTGCCTTTGTGCCATTGCCGCCCAGTTATAACTGGAGCAGGCACGTCGTCGCCACAGTGCAGCGCCGGTCGGCTGTTGTTTTTTTTTGGGGGGGAGGGGAGATGAGGGGGGAGGGGAGGGAATGGTAGGGACGAATTTAATTTAATTTAATTTTGCCCGGGCAGCGGCCTATTCGGCCTGCTCTTTACGATTTCCAACTGCCATGGTATCTTTAACGTGCGCAACGTGCACACGGGCCCTCCGAATTTTTTCGTCCTTATCCGAGAAGACTAGGTACTCGATCCTACCCCCCAATAGGATCAGGGACACGAAACTATGAGAAAAATCCCAAACTTCCAACATGCCTGCACCGGCCGGGTTTTGAACCCGGGACCCTTGGCATGAGAGGCGAGCACCTTGCCTCTAGACCACCTTGTCCCCAATAGACCGTAAGACAGACAGACAGACCGTGTAGGTATAGACAGAAAGACAGATAGACACATTGACAGATTAACAGACAGACAGAGAGATGGTCAGATAAATAGATAGACAGCTAGACCGTTAAAGGGACAGACAAACGTACAGACAGATAGACAGACAGATAAACTGTTAGATAGATAGATAGCTAGATAGATAGATATCCAAATAATCATACAACAAGTGTTTATAATTATATATGTATTTTAATAACCACATTTACAGTATTGTACAATAACTGAACATAGTTAAGTAAATGTTCATATTCAAAAAGATAATGTGGAGATTAATACTTTTTTTTACCATAACTTCTCGCTTTCTTATCCTCTTCCCCTCCCCCCCCCCCCAACCAAAAGAAAGAAAAACAACAAGCTATTAGAATTCTCAAACTATCTCTTAGCAAAGTCACCGCTACCCCCCCCCCCACCCCCCCCCCCCCAAAAAAAAAACGGTCCCTTCCCACAAGGGTTTTCCTACGCTTACTCTTAAAATCTTAACTCGCTTCCACTCAACTGGTCACTTTCATATTATGGGCCTGCAGTCGATTATTCATGACAATTTTTTAAGTTTCAGATTTTCAAAAAGCCATTCTTTAGTTTAAATACGTGTAGCTGTTCAATGTCAGTTTCCTACCCTCACTCCATGTTTGTTGTTCAATCTTCTCTACAACTTACAACAGATGATACAGAACAGAATCACACAAGTCAAAATATATTTACTTTCACATTGCCATTTATCGAACAGGCTCGACCTGATCTGAATTACATCAGTATTCTTGCCATTTTTCATACATCTTGTCTTAACTTTGTGGCAAAGTTCTAGATATTTATGCTTAATGTCTTTCTATATATGACACTGCAGCGATCAACTTAAACATGCATGGCGTCGCCTTTCATTCAAAAACAAATAATAATAACAACAGAGCAAGAAAAAATACACAACAACAAAACAACAACAACATCACCAACAACATCAACAACAACAACAACAACAACAATATCTGATCGGCTTGAAGTTAACTTCACGACGTCTCCACTGCTGTACAGCATTTGCCTAAATTATTGTCTAAAGTGCTGAACAAGTGGTAAAAGTGTGCAGATACCCCGTTTTGTCCAAGTCTGGAGATCAACCAGGCGCTTGATGGCTGTTCTGGCATCTTGGTTGTCACCCAACTCCAGAACTGATTTGATGAAGCTGCAGTAACCACTGAGGTCGTCAGCTAGTCTACGGGCCCTTCTTTTATCCAGGGAGTTGTCGAAGTCTTGCAGAAGAACAAAGGTGTATTCCGCCACGTGCAGAAGGGCCTGGTGGATTTCCTGGCACGAGTTGAGAAACCTCAAGGCGTGAGGGGCCACTGCCAGACACCGCAAAGTCTCCTCAGCCTGAACGTTTTCTACCACGCCAAAAAATCTCAGGAACTGTGAATAGAGAGGGAGGTTATTTATAAAATTAATGAGGATTTAAAAAAAAAGAAACCTATCAAATGCCATGTTAATGGTCATAGTAAAGACATGTATATAAAAGTATTTGGATTATGTTATTACAGTTCAACATTTATTCGAAAGGCTCGCCACCCTTTTGCGCATGTGCTCTTATGATAAAACAGTGTTACGTGTTCAAACTTGCTTAACATTCGCTTCACTTCCTAATGTACGGTATCTAGTCAGTTACGGTATCTAGTCAGTTACGGTATCTAGTCAGTTACGGTATCTAGTCAGTTACGGTATCTAGTCAGTTACGGTATCTAGTCAGTTACGGTATCTAGTCAGTTACGGTATCTAGTCAGTTACGGTATCTAGTCAGTTACGGTATCTAGTCAGTTACGGTATCTAGTCAGTTACGGTATCTAGTCAGTTACGGTATCTAGTCAGTTACGGTATCTAGTCAGTTACGGTATCTAGTCAGTTACGGTATCTAGTCAGTTACGGTATCTAGTCAGTTACGGTATCTAGTCAGTTACGGTATCTAGTCAGTTACGGTATCTAGTCAGTTACGGTATCTAGTCAGTTACGGTATCTAGTCAGTTACGGTATCTAGTCAGTTACGGTATCTAGTCAGTTACGGTATCTAGTCAGTTACGGTATCTAGTCAGTTACGGTATCTAGTCAGTTACGGTATCTAGTCAGTTACGGTATCTAGTCAGTTACGGTATCTAGTCAGTTACGGTATCTAGTCAGTTACGGTATCTAGTCAGTTACGGTATCTAGTCAGTTACGGTATCTAGTCAGTTACGGTATCTAGTCAGTTATTAAAAAAAGAAAAAAGGAATAGACAAAAAGAAAAATAGCAAAGGAATAAATTATGAAAAGAATCGCAAGTCCAATCAGCAATGAACTTACCTCTATCTTTGCAGATAAATCTTTATGACTGATCTTTCCAATTTTCCGCACCAGATCTTTGATTTGCTTATTGTGTCTCCCCTTTGATTTGGCCTCTACTCTATGCTGCAATGCTTTCTGGTACAGCGTGACTTTCTGTCGAGTTCCCGCCTGTTTGTCTTTCGTTTCCTCCGAGAGTGTGGGTATCTTGACGTGTTTCACTCTAACACGCCTTGTGTGGCGGTAGAGGTGATGGGGATCAGGAAAACACATCCCATTGAGGTGTGTGCTGAAACTTTTCATGCATGACCAGCAAAATGAAGAGCCACATTTACAAACCATACATGGACAACCTCCGTTTTTCTCAATAAATCGGCTACAGTTTGGGCAGATTCGACCTTCAACCTCCATAATTTGGATCTTCTCAGGTTTTGTCACTGGTTGGATTTGTGCAGGATGGAATTCGTCTGCGATTTCTTTCGGAAGTTTGAGGGTTGGGAGTCTTTCTGTGTATTCCTCAGCTTGCTCGCACGACGCTGGCCAGTGTGGCTGTGACAAGCACGCAAAGCAGACTCCAGTACCACACGAACATTGGACATCCAGAGAAGTGTCTTCCTTTGATGGGTCAGTGTCCAGTCTGATGACCCGACCACAATGTGGGTTTGGACACCATTTTGAATTTCTGGAAATTTCCACCTCCTCCTCACATTTTCGCTGCCACAGCTGACCAACTTCAGACACGTGAAGTAAGGACAAAAGCGTTACCAGTCCTACTGTGTTGTCACATTGGTAACCTGGACATTCCATCTTCACGTCTCCATTCCTCATCTTAGCATGAAAGTGTGACCGCCAACATTCATCACAGAAACGATGACTACAGCCAGTTAGTTGTGTTCCAGCTACAGCATCCAGCTGACTGGGATTGACACTTTCGTAGCAGATTCCACAAAACATTTCAATTTCCAAGTCTCTGTCAAAAGTGTCAACCATTTCAGTCAAACTTGACTTCTCTTGGAACTTATCTGTATTCATGACCCGCACAATTTCATCTGGGGTGTGGAAAGATTGAACTCTAACCTTCAGGTGTTGGTTAATCAGGTCAAACGTAGATGTCTTCAAAGAGAACATAAAACGTTGCTCAAATGATTCAAGTAAATTATCTTCTTTCATGTCCATCAAAACACAAACAACACGATTCATGATTTCATCGATGGAGCTCTCTTCAAAAGGGATGGCCTGGCTAACAGTCTTGGTGTGCTTGGTGATGTTGGAGTTTAACACCACTTTAAATGTGTCCAAACCCTCATCGTAGCATCCATCAAAGATGAACACTAAGTAGGACGTGTACATGAAATTTTGAGCAGCACTTCGAGTGGAACTCAGTAAATTTTGTATATCATCCGTCACATCAATGACAAACCTTCTGGGTTCTGACTCTGCTTCCGCATAACGAGACCCAAATTTCTCTTTCAGCTGAACTGGAGAGGTTTCTACAGATGTCAATATTACTCTCGCTGACTGAAGATCTGGGTGGTTTGTATTGCTAGGGACCTGTGAGGGCTCCGATTTCTGGATAGACACTGGATGACTTATCTCTCTGAATTCGTCAGTGAAGACAATGTGGGATCTAGTACAAGCGGTATCTTCCTCTTTGCTGCAACGCGTAGATTTCTTGCGACGGCGCTGTTTTTCTGGCGTACACAATGCTTTTGCACGTTCGGCCTGTGCGATCAAACTCGACCAAAGGTTTTCGAATTTTCTTGGTTCCTTGACCTCACATTCATCTATAGATGGCCACTCAGCAGTATTATCGCTTGACACTATCTCAACGTCTTCAACCTTTGGACCGTGAATGGATTCTACAGAGCTGACCAATTCAGATTCAGCATACAAGGCTTCTTCATCCATCTCTTTCCACATGTTCTCAACGTCATCACAAACCGCCTCTGAGTCAAAACCTTCCACGTCTTTACTGGTAAATCGTTTCCGGTGTTGCCTTTGCGATTTCGAGCCTTTTTTGTTTGACCTGATTTCCATATCTCCGTCCTCGTTAACTTCCATGACGACATCGGTATACTTGGGGTTATAGGCCAAAGAGCAAGTTTTAGGACAGGGGTAGAATACTTCCAGGCGATATTCAGGTTTTGAACTGTGGAGACGTTCTGGCTGGCTTTCTTTAAGAATGCCGTCTAGAGTGTATGCATTTATTATTTTGCCATGGAAAGGCTTCTCCTTGTTTTTCTTGCCCTGTTTCTTGGGGACTGCAAGTTTTTTCATTTCCTCTAATATTACTCGTCTTTTTTGCCTGTTTGATTGTTCTTCATCGATATTGTCCAATTTGAAACTGAAGTATCTCTTTTGTTTAGGTGTGACGTGCCTAATTCTGCCCGAGTTACAGACAAAACTGACGCAATTTGCACGTCTCTTCAATTTGTGACGTTCTAGTAGTGATACCATAGTTTTCTGCCCCTTGAAGTTTCCCGCTTTGATCATGTGGTTGACGGTTGATGGTAGACGCCATCTTTGTTTCTTATTCAAAGATAAAATGACTCCAGTTGAACCCAGGGTAGAAGAAATGAGCGTGTCCTCTGTAGCAGAGTCCATTAAACTTGTGATGTCCTTTCGCGGGAGACTGGAACGTCCAACCAAACATGCATGACGTGAGTACCTGCAAAGGAATGTGAATATGGATGAAAATGTGATTTCAGAAAATCCATTGATAGGAAAAGTGAACTTTGAACACGTATTTTATGTTCATTACAATTAACTAATTCACATAAGTTAAAAGTTCAGTTTAGTACATATTCTGCTGCAACGAGCTGATAATTCATAGATGTCCCCTTCTCTGTGTGTGTGTGTGTCTACCTTCTAACATTATCTATCTATCTATCTATCTATCTATCTATCTATCTATCTATCTATCTATCTATCTATCTATCTATCTATCTATCTATCTATCTATCTATCTATCTATCTATCTATCTATCTATCTATCTATCTATCTATCTATCTATCTATCTATCTATCTATCTATCTATCTATCTATCTATCTATCTATATGTGTGTCTCTGTCTGTCTGCCTGTCTGCCTGTCCCTCTGTCTGTGAATGTCCTGGTTGCCTGTCTGCCTATCAACCCATCTACATATTTGGTGCCAGCTTCGAGTTAAATGAAAGAATTGTACTTGTGGCCAACCACAAAATAGATGTCAAGGTGACGAGATACAAAGCCGAAACGCTTCAGGCACCCGTAAGAACAAACACTGGCCCACGACAACAAAAATAAATGGCTGTGTTGTTAAGGGCACGTAGCCTAATTACCAAGCCAAGTAGAGAAAATACTGAGTTATGTTCACTGTTCAGCAATGGCTTACAATATACTAGTAGTAATATACTACGTGTCCCTTTACCTTCTTGTCCTGAGAGAACGCAGACCACGAAGGGTGTTCCCTGACCTCACACCGCCTTTGGAGACTTTGTACACCATGATGAAAGTGTTACAGACAAGCAGTATCTCTTGAAAGCTGTAGGGATCCTTTTTTGTACAATTCAGAACCCCACCCGGGTCCTGTTGAGGCTGTTCTACAGCAGGTTCAGCTTCTGATCATTTATATATCCAACAACCCCGTATGCTTGCCGACAGTGGTGCAATCCGACAGGACTAGTAAGCATCTAAATTTAGAAAGGTTTCCCCGCTGTGACTTAAATAGCGAGCTATGATTGGCTAGCTATATTTTGACTGTGACGGCAATCTAACTATATCGCAGGGCCGCGGTGGTACCCGAGTGGTATCGATCGCTGGCTGTCCTACTTTCAAGCCTGCTTGTGTTTACTCTGGCGTATACATAGATCTTCTATGCGGGTGTGCCGTTTAGTGTGGAGTTCCCCCTACCATTAACGTCGTCACAACTGATGAACTCTGCTGATATTGAAATTCAATATTTTATGGTAAAATTTTAAAAGTAACATTTATTTTCCTGACTGCTATTATCACAATGATTTCTACAAGGGAGTAATTATTGTAAATTATGTCATAACTTGCCCTTATTCACAATAAATATTGTTCATGTAATGATGGTATAAATGGGTAAAATTACCGGTCTACAAAATAATCGCGGGAAATTGGAAGTTAAAAAGAAAAACAAACTAAAGCTGTGTTTTCATGTGTACGGAAATGGCAGCGGCAATGGTAGCGTCAAAAAGCCACCAAGAAGTAAACAGAACGAGTGTTTCCATGTGTAAAGAAACGGCGTTTCTGTTTATATGAAAACATTCTTGCTATTTCACTACTTGAAAGGCCTTTGGCGTTTCCACTGCCGTTTCCGTTTCGGTATACATGAAAACACAGCTTTACACGGCAATACATTTGTTCACGCTTACGTTGTTCCAACATTTCAAGGGTTAATTTGTTGCGGACAGAGAGTCGGTTTTCACACTTGCGTCTCCTGTCGGCATAGTGCATTTCAATTATAGGGGTTACCTCAACACCGACTTACAAGGGTTGGACGTCAGCAGGTGCTCCATCATTCTCTAACCAAGTGCAAAATTATTCCGTAGTCAACAAAAACTGTTTCCTTTTCTTTCTCTTGAGTCGGTGAAGAAGTTATGGTAAAAAACTTTACAAGACTTTACTTTAGCGAAAGCTTTTTTTCATGTACTTCTACCAAAAAAGCAAGACAGATACAGTGCCAGGCAAAGAATATCATTCCAATGAATAAAGTGGCTACGGAAAGTAACATTCTCACAACTTTGTGCTCGGATTTAAGTGTTGTTTTGTTTTATTTCTACCGGCTTGTTTGTGAGGCTTTGAGTTGAGTCTGAGTTTGGGTTGAACGGCTCGCTGGCACGATAACGCCGCTTTGAGCCTTTCGCGTTTTTTTTTTTTTTTCGTTACATCACTTTGAGCTAACTTTCAGTCCTCAGATGCCTATATGTAAGATGGAACGAAAGTGAAGTTAAAAATCTAACGGGAAGTGTTTGTGAGGCAAAAGCAGTAAAACAGAACACCTGTCATGAGAATTTAAGACACGACAACAACAAACAAGGAAAACGAAAGTGAAATACTCATTCTAAAGAGAATGTCATTTACTTTGTCTGCGCTCCACTCACAGGGTAACAGGGTTAGAGCAGTACAAAAATTGCAGTTATAATAGAAATGTATTTATTTATTTATTGATTGACACTTATTTGTTTAGAAATTATCTATATATTTATTTGTTTGCTTATTTATTTATATATTCATGTATTTGTCATTATTGTTACTACATGAATATATCTACATGCCACATGAGGAAGGAGTGTCTCATATTTGGCATGGCATACAAACAAAAAAATCATCTTGCAAGACACAGAATGATGAGGGCAGCAGATGAAGAGGCAGGCAGAGGAAAAATGGGCGCCGACAGTACAGATCACTGAATGGATCACTCAGGCTTGGTACTAGATCAACACAGATGGAGAGAATTGGCATATTCATCAGCACAGCGCTCCAGGGGTCAAGGGACCAGTAACAAGTAATACCTAGATAACAACAACAACAAAAAAAAAAAGAAAACAAGAAGAATAGATAAAAAAAAAACACGACCTGGCAGTAAACTGACAATTAAATTTCAAATCAAAATGACCCTGACGTTTTGGCAGTTACGCGTTGCCATTACAGTGGCCTAGATATCCCTTATCTGTCACAATTTATCTGGTAGCAATATACAGAAACAAACAATCACCGTGTCAAGTTATGTTACTTTGAAAATCACTTAGTCAAGAATGGCGCTCACATTTATTTCTCGAGCAGGGCGTTCTCTTAGCCTGGTGAGTTCTAAGCAGTGCCCCCGGCAGGTCCACATCTCATACAAACTACTTAGACCATAGACATTGGCCCAAGATTAATCTTCAGTGGCAGATCTCCAAGGAAACTATTGAAATTTAAGCTTCAGGGTCCCTAACTACGATAATTATATTACGGAGGGGCCGTGAAGAAACTTATTTTGTAATTAGTAAATAATTATTTTGGATGTTGCCCTATTGTTGCTGAATGCGAAAGGGCCCCATAACAGTTTAACCTTCAGGGTCTCAAAAATGTAGGTCCGCTGCTGTTCATCTTATCTGATTTAAAAAAGTTAATCTGCAGACTCAAAAGTCCAACTAACATTCACAGCTCAAGATGAGAATAAGAATCACCAACTAACAACGTGCCTTACTTCAGAATCGGTTTGTCCTCTTGGTTAGTGTTGTGTCGGCGGGTACTAATTAATCAAGGAGCCAGTTTACATCGAGATTGTGGTGTTGCCACCTCAGGTGATAAAGTAGTACTGCTGTTCACGAGACAGCATGAAAATTTGTGTGTCTAGAAAACACAGCCCAGCTTGTCTGGCGATAATTCCTCGTGCGATTTGTTGCAGTTGAGTAACGTAGATCGCACTGTAAAGGGACGACAAGGCACCCAGAGCACATACGTGCACTATAATAATAATAATAGTTCGTCCATCAGGTATGATGATGACCTTAACAACACCAGAGGAATAAAGAACAGAAATTGTTGAGAATTTCAACACATGGACAATAAAAAGAACTAAAGGACACAGAGGACAGAATGGAAAGACTGTTCTTTCATGACTTATGGCTTCTCATGTGACTGATAAGTCCTATTTTTGTCCTGCAGACCCTTCCGCATAAATGACAAGAGTGCTCCGTTGGTTCAGTACCACTGGGCCTGTTCTTGCGCCGTTCTCTTTTTTTGATAGCCTGCTGGACTCTGTCAGCTTCCCATGCTTTGCTGCCTCTGGTAAGGGCCGCCCTCCAATTTGCACGATCAAGCGAGAGCTTTTCCCACTCACTCACATCAATGGCAAAGGCCTTCAGTGATTGCCTGAGAGTGTCTTTGTAACGTCTCTTTGGGGCCCCAACATTCCTCGTTCCATTGGAGAGCTCAGAGAAGAAGATTTGCTTAGGGAGTCTGGAGTCGGGCATTCTGACAACTTGTCCTGCCCAACGTAGCTGAATTTTTTTCAGGTGGCAGAAGATGCTCAATTCCTTGGCACGATTGAGGACCTCAGTGTCTGGAATTTTATCCTGCCATTTGATCCTTAGGATCTTTCTAAGGCAGGCCAGATGAAAGTGATTTAGCTTTCTGGCATGCGATTGGTACACCGTCCAGGTTTCAGCCCCATAGAGTAGGGTGGGAAGGACCACAGCATTGTACACTTTCAGCTTAGTGTCTGTGCGAATGCCGGCAACATCCCACACTCTCTTTCGAAGCCTGCCAAATGCAGAGCTGGCTTTGCTGATTCTTGAGAGAATTTCAGTATCAACACGAGCCGCGGAAGACAGTGTACTGCCAAGATAGGTGAAGTTCTCCGACACCTTCAGAAGACTGTCATGGACTTTGATATTTGGGGTCACAGGATACTTGTCGTCTGGAGTAGGCTGATGGAGCACTTCCGTCTTCTTTGTGCTTATTGTGAGGCCAAAGTTGTCACAGGCACTAGAGAACTTATCAACACAGTTTTGCATGCTATCCTCATCGTGTGCCAGAAGTGCACAATCATCAGCAAATAGTAGGTCACAGACTTGAGTACTTTTGGTTTTGGTTTTTGCCTGAAGTCTCCTGAGGTTGAATAGACTGCCATCAGTTCGGTACTTGATGCTTACCCCTTGAGGAGGAGAGCTAAAGGCTTCTTGTAGCATTGCAGAGAACATGATGCTGAACAGAGTTGGGGCTAAGACACAACCCTGTTTTACCCCATTTGTGACAGCAAAGGGCTC
Source organism: Onchidella celtica (assembly GCA_963931925.1). NCBI lineage: Eukaryota > Metazoa > Mollusca > Gastropoda > Systellommatophora > Onchidiidae > Onchidella > Onchidella celtica. The sequence goes on along the minus strand of OZ007570.1, from coordinate 66,808,495 downwards.
TGAAACACTGCCGTTGCTTTTGACTGCAGCTTGCATGCCATCATGAAACTGGCGCACTATTGTGATGAATTCGGGTGGACACCCAAACTTCGCCAAGATTTTCCAGAGGCCTTCACGACACACTGTGTCAAATGCTTTTGTGAGGTCAACAAATGTGATATACAGCGCTTTATTTTGTTCCATGCATTTTTCCTGAATCTGTCTGGCAGCAAAAATCATATCCGCCGTTCCCCTCTCTTTACGAAAGCCACATTGGCTCTCGGGAAGCAAGTCATTTGACGAGAGGTGATCAAGAAGGCGATTCAGAAGCATTCTTGCCAATATTTTGCCAGCAATTGAAAGTAGAGAGATTCACCGATGGTTGTCACAGACTTGGCTGTCCCCTTTGTTTTTGTACAGATGGATGATTGAAGCATCTTTGAAGTCCCGTGGCAGCTTCCCTGCTTTCAACATATGATTGAACAACTCGGTCAACCTTTCAATAAGCTTTTCTCCACCGAAGGCATACACCTCAGCAGGAATTGAATCCACGCCTGGTGATTTGTTAAAGGACATCTGATTTGTGGCAGTTCGGGTCTCATTTGCTGTGAATGGCTTGGCAAGAGCTGCATTAATAGGAGTCTGAGGGAGGCGGTCAATGGACTCAGTATTTATATTTGATGGCCGATTTAGCACACCTCCGAAATGTTCTGCCCAACGCTGAATTATGGCATTCAATTCAACAATGCGTGTTGAACCATCTGACGCAAGAAGTGGCGTAGTGCCAGAGCGGGATGGTCCAAACACAGCTCGGAGGCTCTCAAAGAACTTTCTAGTGTTGTTTGTGTCGGCATATTTCTGAGTTTCTCTTACTCGCTCTTCAAGCCAGTCATTTTTCATTTTCCTCAGCTTCTTCTGGAGTACACCCTTACATGTACACAGTGCATCAGCTTTTGCTGTGGAAGAGGGGTCACTGCAGTGAGCTTGGATGAGACTATTTTTTTCTTTGATGAGCACTTTGATTTCATTATCATTATCATTGAACCAGTCCTGGTGCTTGCGGACAGGAAAACCAACTGTGCTGCTGGCGCAAGAGTGCACAGTCGTATTTAGGTCAGTCCAGCTCTGTTCAATGTTCTCAGGGTCAAAAGACACGCAATCCAATTTTGAGGAGAGTTCTGATGAGAGCTCGCTCTGTTTCTCAGCTGAGCAGAGTTTTGAAACATTTAGGCGTTTAGGTGGCGCTTTCCCTTGAGGGCGTCTATTGCGCCTCAATGTTAGTCTGAGCTTGCAAACAATGAGTCTGTGGTCAGTTCCACACTCGGCACCACACATCGCCTTTGTTACAAGGACATCCTTTCTGTCAGTCTTCCTCACAATGACATAGTCTATGAGATGCCAATGCTTTGAGCGGGGATGCATCCATGACGTTCTGTTTCTCACGGGGAGACTAAAATTTGTGTTGGTAATGAACAGGCCAAATTCAGCCCACAAAGTAAGTAAGCGCAGCCCATTGTTATTGCATGAACCAACTCCATGAGGGCCCAAAACATTTGGCCACGCTGAGATTTCGGAGCCAACCCTAGCATTGAAGTCCCCCAAGAGAATCAGCTTATCAGCTGCCGGGACAGAGCATATGACAGATTCTAGATCAGAATAGAACTTGTCTTTGGCTTCATCTGGGTTTGTCATGGTGGGCGCATATGCACTAATGAGGGTGGCTGACTGGCTTTTCCCAACTGGGATCCTGAGTGTCATTAGCCTGTCATTTATTTCAATTGGCATGGACTGCAAATTTCTGACAAGGTCATTTTTAATTGCAAACCCAACACCATGCTGTCTCGGTTCGACTGCACTCTTGCCTTTCCAGAAGAAGGTGTATCCACCACTGAGCTCTTTGAGTTGGCCACTATCAGGGAGTCTGGTCTCACTGAGTGCCACTATGTCTGTCAAGAACAGATTTGATTCATAAATGTTTCCACTGAGTAAATTTTTGTGAGAGAGCAGTGAGTAATTTTTACAAACGTAATTATTGTGCGAGCCAGCAGAACTTGGTCTCGTAAACAATTTGTTTTGAACAGTTTTTTTCCTAATAGATAGACAGAAGGTGTGGGGAAGGATAGACGGACAGCGTAGGTGTGCATGACTGAGCACTTTTTATATCTCGTGTTTTGAACTAGGTTTAGTAGAGAGGGAAGGGGTGAGTAGGAATTAAATGTTATTGAGACGTCTATTGACGTACAGAAAATCCGTGATCCAGAGTAAAAGCTCGGGGTTTTGAACATGTTAAGAATTTATTGCTATAAAATTACATTTTATTGTCTTGAGTGATTCGACCTTTGATGTCGACCCAAGGTCGTTGCGTAGGGCTGTTACTTAAAATAACTCGGCTCGGCAGCTGAGCTAGAGGTGGTTGCACCAATCAAATGTATGAATCTGGACGGAAGGTCGAGACATAGCTTTAGTATTTAAACCCGTGCAGAGCTTAGATAGATGCCACATGTAGACAATCCATTTACGAGGTGAACGGCGATAGTCCTGAGCCAGATGAGAGACATAAGAGACGCAGTTGAGCAGTCCATATTGTGAGGAGCGCCATGAGTTAAAGCTCCAGAGCCTAAGCTACTTGGTTTGATATAAACCCACAGCGTTTACATCCAGCGCTCTCACTCCCAGTGAGGGCCGCATGGTGAGAGTCCATACTAATTTGTAATGATGAAAGTGAACCGTTCTACTTACTTTTGAAGACAGTTTCAGAGCTACCGCCAGACAACGCATGGTTGTACAAGCATTCTCCATGGCGTGTCTAGAGGAAATGTCCATATCATAACATGTCTCATTGAATTAATAGAATTTAAACTGTTATATCCGTCGCCACGTGCGCGGATTCTATTTGGCATATAACTCATATGACCTGCAAGTAGTTAGAGTGAATAAGTTAGTCTTTATAGAAAGCTGTAGTTTCATTAGTTAGATTCAGTTGCCTTTGAATTGATATTTATATTTATAATTATATTTGTTACATTAATTCCTGTAATTAAACTGCCCTACAGTTCTGCTAAAAATCAAAGCAATTGATTTATTTAGTTTTTAGAGTGCAAGTATTTTTTTTGTGTGTTCGTCGATTGTGGGAGCGGACCTCGAAAGAGTGTCAGTCGAATTCTCCCCATCTAACCCACATCGCGACAATGTCCAGGTTGTACCTGCTGAGCTCAATGGCAATAAGTGCAGTGCGTCTTTCCGGGTTGTTTGAGTTGTCCTGTAGTGTGCGTATATTCCAGGCTCCTAGCCTGAGTAAGCTGAATTTCTTTTTGTTTCGACCGCAAAAAGGGATCCCCACTGGTCGCAGTATACCAGTCAGGGTGATGTGAAGTGGGCTTTCTTTAGGGCACCTTTTCTAGCCCCTTCCTCAGTTGAGGTGAGCAGTGCTATCCTTAAATAAGGCTGCTCAGCTACTGTGGGTGCTGCCTCCCCACGCCTCCACTTCAATCGACGATGAAGCGACCATAGCCCACAGCCACCAACGTGTAGGTCTGTGCTAACAGCTTCCAGTCTATCCAAACCTGCTGCCACCGCACTCGCCCATCGCCGTTGGAATTTTGAGAGGAAAGAAGACGAGACAAAGATGAAAGAAGACGAGGTGAGTGTTAAGACTGGCGCAAAGAATTTGTTTTTAGTGAGAAAGAGCTGCGCAAACATCAGACTCACTCTCTCGCCTGGACACAACTTATCCAAGTGGCAAGACAGGGTCAAGACGACTGGAAATGTATCCAGGTGCAGGAGGATGCCAGAGGGACAGTCATATTGCCTGACCGGCTGCCTGTAGGCTACTCCACAGCCTCGCAGTCCCAACTGACTAGGGTGAAAGACCCAAACCAAAGAACACCAATACTGGTGGATGCTCTGTGTCACGATATCCAGGCCAGAGTGACCCATCTGCCCTATCAATCAACCACTGGCCTGCTGCCGCCAGCTTCGAAGCTGCGTCCGGGAAGTTTGCTCAATTCTTCGTCTGTGATTTAGGCAAACAAGCCTATGACCACATCGTTACCGTCATACGTGCACTAGCAAGCGACAATAGTCGTTCATTCACACTGCTCATCTCTTGTTAAACAGAAATATTTCATTTAGGTAAAGTGCAACAGTAACAAAAAGTACGACATTTTGATATGATACATTATTGGAGTGAGGAGTAAAAATGGGCAGAATTTGTCATTACACTGAGAGTTACCGTACTAAAATTTGGGCAGTAAATTGACTTGCTACGCATCCGAGGCAAAGAATTGTGATCTACAACATTTTTAAATGCAATTCCTCACTGCAACATAAATTGTAGAGCAAGCTCCAATCATATACACGAGTTTGAAGCTGCTGGCTATTTTCATTTCACAGTTTAACCCGAGACACAGAATGCCGAGCGAGACGAACCATTTCTTCTCTCACCATTACGTCACAATTGCTCGCGTATAATTATAAGGTGGGCACTCGTGTTTTACGTTCAATTATGGAGGGGTGTGGTGCGCATTATTGCATTGTTGTCATGCCGATACGCGCACAAATGGACGGACGGAATTTGGCGAGTTGGTTCCTTTTGGTGTCTTGTGTCTCGGATTTAACTACTTCGGACGCCATTGCTAGAATAAGTGAATGTTATTTCATCTGCACGGCGGTAGCAGGGCTGTCACTAGCTTACTAAACAGGTTACAAAAGTCTGCAAAAAATGGTACACTTTTCCAGTGGATTCTGGGAAGCGTGAGATCCAGCGAGTTCTGTGGATTAAAGGAGCCCTCCCGCAAACTTGTGCGCAAACAAAGCCTACAATGTTTGTACCACTATTGAAGATTGGTGTCACATTAGGTGGGTTGTCCGTACAAGTGAGAAGGGCGAGAGCAGGATCGTGAAAATAATAAACAATTCTAGGCGATCAGATTAATTTGGGAGGGAGTCGGAAGGGGGAGGGGGGGGGGTCTATGTGCCCGAGAATGTGGTTTTATTTGTGTGTGATAAAGGAAAGTAATGCATGAACATCTGATACATATTATTATTTATATCTAACTTGATCCAGAATAACCACAGAACACCATTAATTTTGATGCTTCTATAAAGCTGGATTTCTTGTTCTCTTTTAATCCAAACTCCCACGTCAATATGCTTCATAGGTCTTATCACCTTCACATATTGCATTTACAAGATGTCTTGCAACCGCTCTATCTGTGGTTGACCTAACCTTAGCAACCAGATTTAGTTTGTTGTTTTTTTTCTAACAAATTAACAGTGCAGAATTATTCGCTGATTAATTAGAAAGTGTACCAAAAATGTGGAACAATGGGCTTCGGGTGATACGTTTAGAAAATTTGGAATACTATACACTGGGGCCTTAATATAACAATATTGGACTGGAGACAATGGAGAAGAATAACACTATAATTGATACACGTACTAATGGGAGGGTGGACGGCTTGGAGATAGCCATTTTTCCACCGAGTCTTGAGAGGGAGAGTCTTAAACAGATCAGATTTTGTCCCTGTTTCATGTCTTAAGAACCCGTGGAATGTCCAGTTTGTTTACGTGTGTGTCGTGTCATCATTATGGTTGACCAATCAAATGCTCTGCCGAGCGCAAATCGAGTGGCACTCGAGAGAAGATATCCTCTTGATAGACAATGGCTACTGTGGACAGACATGGTGGCTGAGACACTGAGGTGGTATGTCTTGCAAATGCAGGCGGAGAGGGGGAACGGGTGGCTGTTGTTTTATAACATTTCTTATTAATAATTGGTTGCTGTGCTTTATATATCCATCATCCATCTATCCATCTATCCATCCATCCATCCACCCATCCGTCTTTCCATCCTTCCATCCATCCATCCACCCATTCACCCGTCCATCCATTCATTAATCCATCCGTCCAGTCAACCGTCCACTCATTCATTCATCCATTCACCCATCCATCCATCCATCCATCCATCCATCCACCCATCCATCCATCCATCCATATATCCACTCACCCATATATCCATCCATCTATCCACCCCTCTCTCCCTCCTTCCATCCAATCATCCATTCATCTCTCACTCTTTCCCTCCTTCCATCGATTCATCTTTCCCTCCCTCCCTCCATTCATCTTTCCCCCCCCCCTCCCTCCCTCCATCCATCCATTCATCCATCCATTCAAACGTCATCCCAGCTCCGAACCATACTCCAATCCTTGCGTGTAATTTCCCAAAATTTTTACTTTGCAAACAAAACCCGATTTGGCCATGTGACGCAAATAGCAACTCCGATAAGAATCATATGAAAGTGCCAGATGTCAAACCCGTAGACATAGAAATGTGTATGGTTGATCAGGGTAACCAAAGGACGAGTTCTTGACATTTTCTTACTGTACTCATCTCGTCCTGTGGGCGGTAGCTGATATACTAACACAGGATAACTTGTGTAGGGAATATGTTGATTCAGAGTGGGAGACTAAACACTTATAAACAAGCAGAATGCTGTGGAAGAGGAACATACATTCCAATATGTTTCCGTGGGAATTCTGCCACACACATGCGTCAATGTTGTTACTACATTCAACCTTAGTACAACATGAGAAAAGAGACTTAAAAAAAAAACAATTCTCTCTCTCTCTGTGTGTCTGTCCGTCTCTCTTTCCTTCTCTCTCACTCTCTCTCTCCCTCTCTCTGTCTCTCTCTCTCTCTCTCTCTCTCTCACTGTCTCTCTCTCCCTCTCTCTCACTGTCTCTCTCTGTCTCTCTCTCTGTCTCTCTCTGTCTCTCTCTCTGTCTCTCTCTCCCTCTCTCTCTGTCTCTCTCCCTCTCTCTCTGTCTCTCTCTCTCTCTCACTGTCTCTCTCTCCCTCTCTCTCTGTCTCTCTCTCTCTGTGTCTTTCTCTCTCTCTGTCTCTGTTGTCTGTCTGTCTGTCTGTCTGTCTCTCTCTCTCTCTCTCTCAACGAAATAAGATAATACGAAACGAAGCGAAACAAAACAGAATAAAACAGAACGAGAGAACTAAATACAAAATGCAATTGATTTGTCAGCTTTGGAATGTCACAGTTTTAGCAAACGGCTTATTCGATCAAGTTGAGGATTCTGCTACTAAATTCGACGAGAAGTTGTTCTATTAAATAAAACTTGATATCCTCATGCAGAAGAATCCTTGGCCGGTCAAAAATACTTTAACGAAACAAAATCGGGTCCATCCCAATACTCTAATAAACAGACCTATAAAATGTTTAGTCAACTGAGAAAACACCTTGAAAACACTTCGGTAACCGGCTGAATAGACATTCTTATTGGAAGTCTCGTGAAATTTGACGAGTCTCGTGAGACGAGACATGTGACGAAAATGAGTTTGTAATAGAGAGATTGCCGAGGCGCGTGAGGAGACCTTTTCTTGCTTTTCACCCAGGAGACACATTGCACTCACCTGACTTAACCTTTTAGTTCCGCGAACATGAAGTCAATGCCAGTTGCAGGGAAATGGAGAAAATGTCAGTCGCACTCCAAAACAATCGTGTGAAACACAGGAAGCAATGATGCTCAAGTGACGCAAACGCACTTTATATAATAGTTCAAGAATTTCTGCTTTATCTGACAGTGAATATTTTGACAAAAGAAATAGCGCATTTTAAAAGAAAAAAAAAATTTATCCCCAGAAATATCAGCGTCAACTAATGCACAAGATGTCAGAACATGTATCTGTCTGTCTGTATTTCTGCCATTTGCAATATTTGTGTGCTATCTCCTGTCTGTTTCTTGCCCGGACAAATCTGCTCATCGAGTGGTTTGTATGTTTCTATTTCGTGCGTCTTTTGTTACTGCATTCTTCAAAATTCAGTTTTGAAATCTAGCCATAAAAACAACAATAGCACCAAAAGAAAGCAAAAAAAAAACTATCACTATATTCTCAACAATATGAACATGAACTCTTTTGGTTGCAATTTTTTTCCCCCTCAAACTTCATTCTGTTTTAATTTAACCTGCTGTGTTTCACGTAGCGTAATTAATTTCGCCCACAAATATTTTTGTTCGTCAGTCATCAATTTCAGTGACGTCAAATTATTATTTAGTCTTCAAATATGTGTTCGAGGGTAGGTTTTGGGCTCAACCCGGGAAAAGATCATGTGTGAATTATAGTGACGTCATCGGAGCATGCTGGTTTAGGCACAGGTTTTTATAATTATTTTCCTGCGTTCTCTGACGACCCCGACACGGTTTTGAAACCTGGAGCAGATCATCTTTGCGTCAAAACAGTTTTATACATGTTGAACAGAAGAACTCAGTTCGCTTACCGGAATATGACAGTGTCATTGACTGTGTTTGGTATGTCACTTATCGCTAATAAACTACTGGGCTAACCACACAGAACGTGCTGCCAAATTAGATATTTTGTTTGCAGAGAATTTTTGAAAAGTTTTAGGGTAAGGGTTAGCATGAAGGCTGGGATGAGATTTAGGTAATTGCTCACAACAATATTTCCTTTGGTCACATGGCCACAATAATTTTTTTCAGAAATTGGTCACAGGTTGGAAACAAAATTAATATCCTGTTCAAGTACTTTGACTGCATGGTCCAAATAGCTTCTATTTAATATAATATTACAATGCTAATAAAAATCCGATAGTATTACAGTTTTATATATTAGAAGGATCTCTGAAATATTAACATTATAATTATAGATGTTATTATTATTTGGACTAATATGTAGATTACATAGATATAATTATTGTTATTATATAGATGTTAACATTACATAGATGTTAACATTATATAGATGTTAACATTACATAGATGTTAACATTATATAGATGTTAACATTATATAGATGTTAACATTATATAGATGTTAACATTACATAGATGTTAACATTATATAGATGTTAACATTACATAGATGTTAACATTACATAGATGTTAACATTATATAGATGTTAACATTACATAGATGTTAACATTATATAGATGTTAACATTACATAGATGTTAACATTATATAGATGTTAACATTACATAGATGTTAACATTATATAGATGTTAACGTTATACATAGATTAATCTCTGCTGTGACAATTAGGCCACCAACAGTGCTGGCCCCAAGAGATACGGACATGCTCACAGCTGCTGTCCCTCCTCCGCTGTTGTTTATTTTTACATTGGGTGGCGTCCTTTACGGAGGTTAATCCCTTTAACGCCTTTACAGATAAATGGACATTCTGAACACACGAGCGATTGACATTGTGCGATATTATTCTGTTACTTTAAGCCCCTTTCAATCTGCGGCATGAGTGCTTGCTTTGCTCGCTTTCGGTTATTGTTTGTGCTTTGTACACTTGTACAGTGTGGTCCCGGGCACTTCCCAGAGCTTGTGGATAAATCTGGTCATTTTTGTTCTCAGAAGAGCCAGCTTTCTCTGCTCGGATGGAACAATGAAAAATACATATTTATTTTGATATACGGGAGCCGAAAAAACAGCTGATGTTTAAGGAGAGAATGAAGTTTTAAACTCAAAGTGTAATGTTTAGTGGCGTCTTTCAGAGTAAACATTGCGAACAATGGTGTGGTACTGAGGGCTTCTGTTTCCGTTGTATAATTTAGCATATCTGTTAATATCGGGCGATTTTCCTTGACTTTTTGGTTGCTACTAGGTAGATCATTGTAGTCCATCTGAGACAAAGTATTAAACCTACAGCTGACCAGAGGGACGAGTGAATGACTGTGAATCTCGGAAGAAGATCTGGCATGGATGTATGAGCATGAATGTGTACATTGATTCTGAGTGCTCGTGGCAGCGGGGCTGTAGAACCGTGTGCATAATATATATTAGGGAAGGCAAAAAAGACTGAAAAATAAGAGACAGAGCGAGAGAGAGAGAGAGAGAGAGAGAGAGAGAGAGAGAGAGAGAGAGAGAGAGAGAGAGAGAGAGAGAGAGAGAGAGACAGAGAGAGAGAGAGAGAGAGAGAGAGAGAGTGAGAGATAGAGAGAGAGAATAATCTGATATAGAAAGTGAAATAGTAGAGTTTCTACTGTGTTCAACTGAACCAGTATAAGATGCTCTCCCTGTCTCTTTTCCCTATAATCTGAAGACATTTATCTGTTCATAGTGGGCAGTGCGAGACCGCGACAAATACCCAATGGAAATCAAATGACTTATATCTTTAAAATTGATACAATGGAAAGGCACTTTAGATGCGCTATAGGTGTGAATTTATGAGTATTGTGTATGTGAAATGTGATCGTCTTATAATGTTTTAAACGTAATCATAAGTTTATATATTTCAAATGGTTCCAAATTTCTCGGAAATCAATACGGCACAAATTTATGAACGGAATCAAGTCCGTTCAACTGTCTAAAGTTATTCATTACATCTCCACCTTGGTGTTCGGCTGTCTTTCTGTCTTGCTGTATACTGCCGGCATGTACCGGCGTGGGTTTCGGGTGTCTTCCTGTTTGCATGCGAGGGCTTCTGTTGACATTTAGTCTTAAGACATTTTATTCATCTGTCGCGGGTAAACGCAAAGTTGGAAAATAGTAGACAGATAACACTACGTCATGAGAAAACAGTTGTTTGAAACGGTGTTGGTCTTTCCGCTTAAATTTTCCTTTGACAGAACTGAGAGACATACCGCCGTGTTATCTGAGGTACACATCATCGCTTTGTTGATAGACTTAATTGTAAAAGTCATTTCTAGAATGTCTGAAAGTCTTAAACAGAAAAGAAGTGAAACACAATCAAGTGGGGCCAAGTGAAAGCTTAAAAATACACTTCATAAACTGATTCCATCTAAAAATAACTTTAAAATTTCGTCTGAAATTAATCGATTACAACCAAATAAACACGTTTACAAAACAAAAATAAAGATTGATCGACCCAGGTCAACTGGATAGGAGAAATTACTTGAATAACATTAGTTACAATTGGCAGATTATTTCAAAGGAGCAGCTTAACTCCAGCCGAGGTCAGCGTATTGAAATGGGCCGTCGTGAAATCAAACAATGTTTCCTTGAAGAGGAACTTCAAATTGTGTGATCCAGCCCGTGACTGACTGGGAATCCTGTTGTAAGCAGGTTTTTACACGAAACACGAGTGGACATAAGAATATGACCATTTTCCTTTACTCTCCACGCCCCCGTTCCCCCCCCCCAAAAAATTTGAAATGTTTTTTGTTTCTTTTAAAATAGAAATTTAAGACAGTTCAAAGGTTTCCTTTCTTCTTATATGTTCATGATTTTAACAGCCCCCCCCCCCCCGGTCTGCCCTTTCATTGTTTCTTTTTCTTTTCTTTATTTCCTTGTATGCCATTTATCATGCTCAAATCTCATCCAAGCAAAAATCTCAACTTCTTCTCTTTTTAGTATCTCTTTTCGCAAAGTTTCATCACCAAAACATCAATGTTTTCCTCGTTTGATCTGATCCAGGAATTAGATATGTATTCAGAGACTGTGGAAACATATCCACCACTAATTATGCCACTCTCACCTGTATAACATCGTCTTCGATTCTCCAAATAGTTATATTTAAAGTATGTCTTTATTGGCATCTCCTGTTTCAACCATCGCTATAAGGCTTTGCTGATGTAGAAAAACAGAAGATTTTTCGTTGCTAGTAGTCGAAATCCAGTAAATACCTATGCTTAATATGGGTTAGGTTATCAGTTTAATTCCCCGGTCCACACATTTGCGAGTCTAGATACCAGTTGCTAAGACCAGGCAGGTGTACCCTATGAATAGCATTTGATGGCTATTCAGATGGCAAAGTGATGGTCAGCGCGAGTGTCCAATGACAGCCAGTCAAGTGTGTAGGGTCACTCTTGAAATTCAAAGTGTTAATGTGCTAATTCGCGTGTTTATGTGGACAAATGGCTACTTCATACGGCTGTGATAAGACTGAAAACTGCCGCGACATCCCGGTTTTGATAACAGTCAGGCCCAAACTGCTTTTCAGTGCGTGCTGTCTTGTGAAAGACCGCTGTCTACGGGAAAGGCTGTTTATTCGGTCTCATTGTGAGGATACGCATGAGGTTCCCAGCAGGAAGAAGCAGGGTAGTTTCAAAATGACGTATTTCCTGGCTTGCTTTCTATTTCTATCAGCTCACGAGGCGGAAGAGCACTCATGCCACATAACAGGCTATTAAACCATCCATGATTTATTTTGAGAGTGATGATATAAATATTGTTGTTTGTTGTTGCTGTGGCAACTGCTGCGGTTGTCTGGCGCAGCTGTTATGACAGGTGTTAAGGATGCATTTTTTGACATTCTTTTGATTTGTCTATGGCGCTTTAACTATTCTACAAGTATTTGAAACGTTTCGTGAACAAAATATCAACCCTAGTTCTCTGAAGCCTGATCGTAATACTAACGTCTAAAGCTGGGTTCTCATGTGTTAACTTCATAAGAATGTCAGTAGTCTGATTACTTAACGCCAGTGTAGGCAGGACCAAAACAGATAAAATTTACTGTCAGATATTGATGTACGGAAACGGAAACGGCAAAAAAATCCACCATACAGTAAAAAGAAAGAGTATTTCCATGTGGACGGAAACGGCGTGCGGAAATATTCTTTCTATTTCACTACTTCAAGGCTCTTTGACGTTTTCGTTGCTGATTCCGTATACATGATGTCACAAAGCGCAGGTGCAGACAATGGTACTGCAAATGCGGTTTGCAACCTTGGGATGTTCCGGCCTATGAGTGACTACAACACACCAATGGAAACAAGTGCTTTACAGTTATACACACAATAAATTTATTGGGACACGTGGGATGGGGCTTAATTAATGTTAGTAAAATAGTCTAAATAACGTGTCAGAAGAGATGGACAAATATTTCATACAGATATTATGACAATGATCAAATTCAAAAGATAATGCGTTTAACAACAGCTAAGATAATTACCCTGAAAGAAAAGGTTTCTGATTAATGCAATGAAATGACAATAAAATGGATTATAGTATGCTACACTAAAACACAGATAAAAAGGTCGTTGTATATCTCACCAGCTCTGCACTCAAAGAACGTTTCACACAGGATATATCCACACTCCTCCAATAATTACTCTAACTAAAATGTTACTTAAACTTGTCCTATATCTTGAATCTGTAAACTTGACGATGATGGTCCTAAACCGAAGAATGTCCGGTCTCTTGGGAAACTGGACTCCACAAGATAATGTTCTCTTAAATTCACTACAGGATACACTCAATTGCAAATATGTCCTTACTCCACATAAAAAGCACTGTCCACATCCGCAAGATGACTACTAGAACTATATATAACTAATGTCCTGATAAGGCTCTGGTCACAGTCACAGGATACACAACAGGATCGAAATGTCCTAACAATATGCACAGGATACTTTAAAACAGGTGGTTACTTTATGGTCTTGGCCTCTAGCCTTCCCGCTGTTCTGCACAATTCACAGAAACGCCGGGTACAATGCCCTACACGCGGACAGAAGCCTGCCTGGTCACGCTGAGACTTACAGGCCTAACACTGCCACAAGAAGCGAGTACAACACTGCAAATTAACGAGTTCCTTGCCTTAAGAACTTAAGATATGTACAATATATGCACCGCGTACATGAGCTAACTTTAACTTTAAGCTTAGACTCACACGCCGCTCTAGTTGAGCTTATTTCATGCTTTGACAAAGCAAGAAATATGGAAATTTACTATGACTAAGTCCTACGCGAACTTGAAAGTCATAAACGCTCTATACACGAGCTAACTTACACACCGTATAGGCTATGTTAATATACGTCTGTGTCTTACAATAAGACCGACAGACAGGTACACCACTCTACGTGGGCAGGACCTCGCTCCTTACAAGCTAAATTTTATTACAGGCCTTAGTAGACACTGTAAATACACGCCTGAGTTCTACAGGCAGGTACACTGCTTCGCACGAGCAGGACCTCGCAGTGAGTCTATCGCAAGCGGACTGACGACTCCAGATTTGCTCTGGAATATATACAGAAACTCAAAATTACAGAAAATTACAGAGGGGAAAACTGGGAGGTTCTAGCTAGCTCGAATTCGTGAGCCATAAAAACGTGCAGAAAGATTCTACGGAGGCCAAACTCAGACGCTGGGGTATTAGGTGGACGGGTCAGAGATAATTGCTCTACCCGCAGGTAGCCTGAGACATAACTTCGAACAATAGATCAGGGAGGTGGACCGATCGAACGGGCAAGTGGACGGTCATTACGAGGCATTTCGTTACACATGAGAACCCAGCTTTAGCCGCATTCATTTTCACATAGCCTCCCTTCTTAAACAAAAGTTCACAGAGATAAATGTTATCACCTTTTTAGATTGGTGAACGAAAGAAGAAGAAGATCACCTTTTTATGATAGGCAATTTCGTCTTCAGAAACACTGGTTGTTGCTTACCATCTAAAACCAAATCATTCACAAGGAACAAGATCAAACAGTAGAATAAAGAATACAATGCTCTCAGAAGAAATGGGGAGGAAATGCAAAGGACCACGACAAGAAAAGAATTAACAACTCTATTATAAAAAAAACTGGCAATCTAACTAACAGTGAATACGTGAACTTTGATGACTTATTTGTGCATTCGTGTTAACAGAAACTAAAATCTATTCTAAATGATTGCTCCCACCCCTTGTTCCACCAGATAGTCCGATCCCAAAGACCTGGACGAATAGGCTACTGTATTTAAAAACAAACAGAGAGCGCTATAGATGATCTTTTTTGCCATCCGCAATTCCAAGTAGCAGGGTTTCCTGATGTAGTAAAACTATGCTGTTGTTAATTTTCCTAATGGATTGTTCTGACAGTGTGTATGTGTGTGTGAGCAATGTGCGTGTGTGTGGTATGCATTAAAGACCTGTAGGTTTTAGATATTGTATTTACTGTTGTACCGCTACTGATGCTGTGACAACAAATTTACTGGAAACAGAATATTAAAGTTAACATTTTTCTTATCTTATCTTATGATAAATATATGCACATACTGGAACAAACATGCGAAGAAAGAATGAACAAAGACATGGACTTTACTTCTACAATTTAGCATCAAAACACTGTAAAAGGAATAACAAAACAGACCAGACTTTCTGGTTGCGACAAAGTTTGAGGCAAAGTTAAACTATGTGAGTGTGCATGAGAAAACCCACAATAAGTCGGCAACATGACGTTTTGAGTTCTGTACATATAATAAAAGACAAGACATTTCTGATAAATTGAAGTCAGTGACCCCCCTAAAACAAGATTTTGAGAAAACGGCATTTAATCTTATAAGTGGCAATAGCTAATTATTGACCAAGTAATATTGGAGTGATTGCTGTTAGGAGACAATAGTCTAATAACTAAGCCGTTATAGAGATCAGAGTGGGTAGTGTTCACTGCTAAGCCGTTTTTCTCAAAATCAGCTCTGTCGACTTATTGTGGGTTTTCTCATGCACACTCGCATATGGCAAAGTAGCAAAGCCTCGAGTAAGAAGTAATATAGAAATGATATAATAAAATGCAAAAGTGAAAGAAAGACGAATCAAGCGTTCGGTGCAATAACCTTCTTCAGGACAAAAACAAGATATAGTTAAATATTATTTCTTATGAGAGCCTTTGCTACATAGGCCTACAACATTTTCTATTTGCCACATTTTGACCGTTTATCATCAGTAACTCCTAACGTCATTTGGGAGGAAACGGATAAAATAATTATTCCTCACGGTTACATGTATATGAATAACATCACATATTAAATAGCATTTTATTTGCAGGAAAAGTAACAGGACCTTACTGGGGAGACTATTCTTGCGAAAAAGATGCTCTTAAGACACTGTCACATTGTCACTCAGTGCAATTGATGTTCCGCCCATTCCTGAATTTCACCGATCGCTGCCTCCTATAGCAATCACTGCAAATCCATACAAACTTTGTACCGCTCGTAAGTACAGAGCTCTATGTATGCGATGTTTTCCACGCACTACATTAAAGACATACAATATGGCCAGGATGCATAAAATGAACATTCTTTCGCGTCTTTCATTCCTCAGACTTTTCATATCACAAAATATTCGCAATTTTGTGGGATTAATTTTTCTTCATTATGTTAAAGCTGTATGTGATTTTTACCTTCTGTAGATATTGGATCCTTTGGCGGCGCTTTTCACTGCAATAATAACTGTTTTCTTGAAATCATCTCTCCAAAGCAAATTTTTGTGAGTTCAAACGAAAGATGCTTTGTCGACACTTTGCAAGTAATTTTCCGTGCTAAAAAATTTGGCTCTTTTGCAAACATTTGTTGTCAAGTGTGAGTACTTAACAAACTGATAATAATCCCAGAAAATTCATCTAAAGAGCTCAGGAATGCGAGGAGCCGTCAAAACATCGACAAATTGACGTGTATTTAAAACCAAAAATTCATATGTTACCTCTATTTCTGGCCGAGAGATATATTGTAAACAAACTTCTTGAGCTACAACATGTAACAAATTGGTTTCAATTTTTAAATGCTATCTTGCAGGTCTGGGCGTTTCTGTCCTTACCGATAAATTTCCTTTTTTATTTTTTTTATTGACAGTTTGCGCGATAGATTTATGTCATCACGTGGATAAACGCATTATCGGTAGTCCACAAGACTGTCAGTGATGCGTTTGTAATCAGGAAGAATCATTCTGTAATGAGAATATAGTGGGTGTACATAAAATTAATAATTGAGGATGAGGGAGGAGGCGGAGGCAATGGTAGGGATGAATTTTATTTAATTTTGCCCGGGCAGCGGCCTGTTCGGCCTGCTCTTTTCGATTTTCAACTGCCAAGGTATCTTTAACGTG
Organism: Onchidella celtica; assembly: GCA_963931925.1. Taxonomy (NCBI): domain Eukaryota; kingdom Metazoa; phylum Mollusca; class Gastropoda; order Systellommatophora; family Onchidiidae; genus Onchidella; species Onchidella celtica. The sequence goes on along the minus strand of OZ007570.1, from coordinate 66,791,719 downwards.
CGCAACGTGCACAAGGGCCCTCCGAAGTTTTTCATCCTTATCCGAGAAGACTAGGTACTCGATCCTACCCCCCAATAGGATCAGGGACACGAAACTGAGAAAAATCCCAAACTTCCAACATGCCTGCACCGGCCGGGTTTTGAACCCGGGACCCTTGGCATGAGAGCGAGCACCTTGCCTCTAGACCACCTTGTTACAATGATAGTTGTAATGGCAACAGACAACCAATCGTAATATTTCTCTGAGCTATGTAATTTTGTTGCCTAAACCTATTCTCGTCGCAGTTCAAATTTCTCAGGCCGTTTACATGCTGAATTGATTGCAAAGTTCAAATTTCATAGGTCATTTACATGCTGAATTGATTTCAAAGTTCAACTCTCTCAGGCCATTTACATGCTGAATTGATTGCAAAGTTCAAACTGATTCCCCTCAGCTCATCTCATAAACATTTAACAAAGTTACATATCTATCATCGCTGGGTTTGATTTCTCTTTCAGATAGAACTGAGAAATTCCATGCATCTTAAAATAAACAACATATCTATGGTAAATTATCGTATAAACCAAAAAAAATTGAAAATCAAAGGCTCTGTAATTCTTGACCTAGTTATATTTCATTACATTATGTAAAGTTCTGTTTATTCTGAGATTGCAATAGGGACGGCCAAGTTCGTAAATCGATTTTTAAGCAAATGATAAAGTGATTTAGTTTTTCGGTTGAAATATTCAGTTTCGATAGCACCGCCGTTAGCTGCTGGTGCTCTGAGACATGAATACCACAGATAGCTGTCTTCGTCAAAGACCAGACGGTCAATAGGTGCATGGAAAAGAAATGGTTTGTTAAAAACTCTGCGTGTAAGTGTGAATTGGATTCAGTTGATGATGTACTAGACTGTATCATAGGTCTCCTTCTTTTAGTCATGTACGGTTGTTAATGTGTACGAGTTATATACATATGGAGAGAGAGAGAGAGAGTGAGAGAAAGAGAGAGAGAAAGCGAGAGAGAGAAAGAGAGAGAGAGATAGACGGACAGACCGACAGACAGACAGGGAGACAGAGAGAGAGAGAGTCAGAGAGAGAGAGGGGGAGAGAGAGAGAGGGAGAGAGAGAGAGAGAGGGAGAGAGAGGGAGAGGGAGAGAGAGAGAGAGAGAGAAAGAGAGAGAGAGAGAGAGAGAGAGAGGGAGAGAGGGAGAGAGAGAGAGAGAGAGAGAGAGAGAGAGAGAGAAAGAGAGAGGAGAGAGAGAGAGAAAGAGAGAGAGGGGAGCAAGTTTTAAATTTATGAAGAAAGACACTGGAACATCTTGGAAAATCAAGAAAGTATGATCTTTTTTCTTAGAGTCATCACTCTATTCTATTTTCGATGAGGGGGAGGAGTGTCCAAACAAAGTTATTTTCTAGAAATGGGACCTATTAATGCTATATCGCTGATGGATTGAGATGATCCCTTCTCCCAGTCACACCAAAAAAACAAATTTATGCATATTATGTGTATCTATCTTACATATAATATTAAATTATATCTAAGACTAAAGATCTCCCTCCCTCCCTCCCTCCCTCCATCCATCCATCCATCCATCCATCCATCCATCCATCCATCCATCCATCCATGCATCCATGCATCCATCCATCCATCCATCCATCCTTCCATCCATCCATCCATCCATCCAGTAATTATCCATCCATCCCGTCCATCCATCAAACCATCCATCCATCCATCTTTCCATTCATCCATTTATCCATCCTTTTAACTCACAATTTCACTGCCGGGCTAAACGTCACCGTTCTCTCCAACTGTAGTAATCGGTTTTGACTACTTTGCAGGTGAAGCACAACTGATCAGGTTACGAGGAATTTTTGAAAGTTTGCCATTCAAATATTTTTGGCTTAGGAGACTACAACCGAGATCGTTCGATGCGGCTTTGAATGTATTAGTTATATTCATAAAACTCGATTTCTGGAATTTTTGAGTTACTACCATCTTAGGGAACAGTGACACGTGACGTATTCTGGTTTGTTCTAATCGACAAGACTGTCAAAGTGCAGCACCTTGCATTTACTTCCATTCCCTATGCAGTGTGTGAGCTACATCACTCCTAACTAATCAGGATCTTTTCAAAACTTAAATAAAGCTCGTCTGTACGTAAAGAACTGACCGAACTATCACTATCATTTTGTAAAGATTAATGAGTTGCTGAATTGGATTTGTAAAGACGGACAAGGAATGCGTTCTAAATTCAAGGATTTGCCTAACATAAAAATGATGTTCTGCCGATCTTTCCTTTGGAAAAGAACTCCAGAGCACACCCTTTTAAATTTTCATTTAACTCTATTTAAATTGAAATCTGTTACATTTTATATCAGTCTCTGAACTGTTGTACAATACGTGGAAGAGCTTGAAGTCCACACTTGGCCCGAGTCTGTATGTCCAGGAGAAGCTTCAACGCGACCAGAGGGTCTTGGTTGCACCCGTTTTCCAGAGTGGACCCGATGAGACAGCAGTAGCCACTGAAATCGTTGGCCAGTCGTAGAGCTTTTCTCTTGCCCACACAATCACCTCTGCCATTGACCAGCACGAAGGTGAACTCAGCAACGTGGTGAAGCGTTTTCTTGAGTTCTTGGGAAGATCGGAGAAACTTCAGGACAGATGATATCACGGAGTATCTTCTCAAGGTACCTTGGTCCAGGTCGCGAGAATCTTTTTTACACTGCGTTGCCGGAAAGCCAAACAAAGCTCTACGTCACCACCTCACCCTTTGTGACGATAATAAAATATCGCATGCGCAGTAGGAGGCATTTCCCGCTCCGCCATCGGCCAACTATAGGCTAACTTATATGTAGAATGCGCATGACGTCACACTGTGCTTTTGTTTTGTTTTTCCGCCATCGCGATTGTTTGGCCGGTGGATCAGCTGATTAGTGCTCACACCCAATGCTGACAGAATCTGGGAAGATTAGGGAAAGGGGGGGGGATGAGGGGGAGGAACACAAAAAACGGCAAAAATAAAGAAAAGAATATCCATTTTTTTGGGGTGGTGTAAACACTAACTGCACAGCTATAGCAATGTTTCATCACTATTTCCTGTCTGAGACTGTAGTATCTCAAACATTCGAAAAACGCTGTTGAGCGCAGTCTAATTACAAAGCCAAATAGAGAAAATACTGACTTGTGTTTGCTGCTCAGCTACAGCTCTCTATGTAAAATACTACGATATCCAAGCAACAGCCTTTTGCGAATTTTAGAGTGCCCACAGTCTTAGTGAACGGTAACGATTTAGGACTTAATGTAGTAAGTAATGTATCTCAAGTTAAGGAAGCGATTACAAGTGAAGAAATGGAGGGTGCGAATGGCAACACGTTTAGCATTTGTCATTTTGTTTAAGGTGTAAAGGCAGGCAACAAGCATCTAAGCCGACACAGATAAGACATGGGTCATTTTAAGGCTGGTTGCAAAGTGATAATGGCAAGCATCGAAATCTCGGAACTCTGCAAATGTGGGCAGCTGAGCAAAAGATGGGAACTTCCAAGGTTTGCCGCGCTTTTCTTTACATTTTGTAGTGCCCGTCCATTCGCGCAGGGCTCTGCCAATACATTTGTTTTCTTTGCCCTGTACCCAAAAAATCACTTCTGTCAGTCCCTGGGCACTGGTGCAAAGCAATGTGATACAGGATGATTTAAGATAGAGGATCTTTGTAAATTTTGCACATATCGACATTCTGAAATTGTAGAGCTTGATGAACCTTCAAAACAGTTATGGCCATAGGAATGTAACAATAATTTACTGACTTCTTCCTCGGCGCCCTGGTTAATCTTCACAAACGTTCAACAATTATCTAAAAAGAATGAAAATAGTTGTTTTCTATTCGGATTTAAATGTCAAGACTTTAATGCAAAACAAACAAAATGCTCACAATTATTGTGTGTAGAGGTTTAGTGATGCCTCATTATGTCTGGGGCCAACTTCTTGATTGTATGCCTCAAGGCTTAAGTTTGGGGCCTAAATACTCGTTGATTGGGTGCCCCCCTCAAACGGATGTCCGGGGCTGTCGCCCCCTCTGCCCCCTCCCCCCGTTTTTTTTGCACGCCAATGAATGCTCACGAATACAAAACCTTTTCATGTGAGTAGACGAAACAATACAAAAAACAAACAAAAAACCCACTAATGACAGGTGATCTAAATGGGAAGATTTTTTTGTAAACTTCTTACCTTCGAGTTTTCAAACTGCCCAAACCACGAAGTGTGTCACCTGTCCTGACACCTCCTTTAGACACTTTGAAAACCATTGTAAGAATATGCACACAGCTCTAGTGTTTCCAGTTTTGAACGGAAACAGTAACAAAATTAATACTGAGGAGATCCCACGCCCCTCACACATCACAACTGAAAGTTAAATATTTACGCAGTTTAAAATAAATTAGCTATTTCTCAAAAGCTTAAAATAATAATGTCTTTCATCGCGTACTTTCTCGTCATATGAAATCACACAGTGTGACGTATGCCCAAAATGAAAACAAGTGATCAAGTGTTTCAGTGTTACTGTTGCAGACCATGGTGCAATATTGTTATTGAGACGCCTGAATCTATTTGTAGACAGGGGTTCCACGGTCCATTTTACGATTGTGTTGTTTGCATTAGAATGATTGACTCTGACGCCACTGCGTTATCTTCAGTTCAACATAGTGTGTGAACTAAATGCCCCTGATATAAACGCATCTTCAGCAGTTATTTAATGTCTTTGAAATAAGAAATTCAAAGTCTTGTTTTCTCTTTTCCTTGAGATCTTTAATTATCACAAATTAACACTGTTTCACAAAGCAAGGCCACGCCCAACCTTCCGAGCAACTTTAAGTTACATATCTATACCTTTGCACCTACTCCTTCCGCCCAGTCTACCTCCCTCCCCCCACCCCCATGCGAGGTTTCAACATGTTAGTCTGAGTGGCTGAATATTGATACTTGCAACGTCTTCCATTTACCTCTGTTAGTCTGAACATTAAGAACGCCATATTTCTAACAAAATCTCATGCGACTAACACAGACATGACAAATGTAATGTAAACTGTGAGAGTAGCAAGCTGTTGCCAGCGATTTTGTTCATGTTTCACAATGTTTATTCGCGCTTTCGTTGTACATTGAAGATCTCCTTGGAAGGTAGAATCTAGAGACGTTTCCTGACGAGAATGAATGAAATACTAAATTTGTGTCGACACTAGTGACTTTCTTCAGAAGCTTTGACAAAAAATGTTGAAAGCCGAGCTTACCAGCTGACACTAGAATTAAACCTGACAGACACGACATTTTCTCACCCCCAGAGCTCAAATTACACATGTTAAAACATCTTTCCCGAAGCAAGATTCGCTCTTCCCAAAGTAAACTTGTCGATCTAAGAAGGAGCCAAGTGGTTACTTGTTAAGTTTTAGCTGTAACGTGACAGAAATGCAAGAAAAATTCAGGTGGCTTACCTGCCAAAAAAAGCGAAACATTTATTGAGCCACTCAAGTGACAAGGTTAATATTTAGATAGTTCAAGCCATGTCAGGTATCAGGAATCAGCTGATCTCCAAAACTAGTTTGCTACATAGACATGGCCATTTGCTCAAGGCTGTTAAAGAAATAAGACAGACACCAAATTAGCTTAAAACGCCAAAAGATAATGTGCATGTGATCATGACGTCATTCTCACGGCTATTTGCTAGATTTCCGCTCAGTAAAAAGTAAATAAGATAAGCAGAAACATATGAAAAGGGGAGACAGAGCATTAGAGAAAAAATCCACTAGAGAACGGTAAGGAGTTTAAATGTGTAAGCCTGGTTAGTGTTCGGAAAGGCAGAGGTGAGGGAAAGAAGACAGAGAAAATGAATCGGCCCCGTGTTCGAACCCACGACCTCCGCTATGGCATCGCCTGTCTCGTCTGGAAAAAGTAGATCTGCCCGCATAGCCAGCCAACCACTCCCTCTCCAAAGAGGAAACGATTGCGACTGACCTGTCAGTTCAGCAACTGTAGAAACTGACGAAAATCGCAATCAGTTGTCTGTGGAATTATCCTGACCATGACCCTTTGCTGTATCCAATTTCTGCCCCATCTAATCCAAATTTAGAGACTGAGGGTAGTATTTCAAACTGACTTATGACCAACGAGTGCAAGAGTCGCACGTGGTGGGAACTAAACTATTCTCCATTTTCCTTGGTCCCAGTGATCTTTTTCTGGTGTCACTACGGACCTGCCGCCTAGCCTGGTGGTTGCGTCATCCAGATGTTAAAGCTTACAATTATTGAACTTGCGTCTAGCAGGTAAATACTACCTTTGCAATGAATTCACATCGTGGGACGTTGCATTGAACTGTCAAAAACTATGCCCTAAAAAAATGTAAGAATTTGTCTAAAAGTCATTTTCTGCTCCCCAACCCCTGTACCCCCATTGCCCCATTGAAAATCTGCCCTTTCATTTACAATCGTGAGGTTAGAATTACAAGGGGTCTAAGTACCATTTGCACTTAGACCCCCAGTGACTCTAACCCCTTTCAATAAATTGAGGAGGTTAGAACTACAAGGGATCTAAGTGCAAATAGCACCTGGACTCCTTCTAATTCTAATCTCCAATTATGAACTCATTTCTACAGGGTAAGTAGAAACATAAATTTGGTACCCGCTCACCGTTTTAGCCTTAACTTCAGACTACTTCTACCATAATTATATCCTTTCCTTCATGGTGGGTTCTCAGGTATTGAAGTTCATTATCTTCTGACATCATCAGCTCACCTTCTTCCTTGGACCAATGTCATGCCCACTGACCGTGACTCCCAAAGTTTTACAAACTCTTTGGCGCCTGCACGATGAGTGCCTAGTACTTGACCTCTCAGCTACTCACTTCAGGCTCCAGGCACGTACTTATATTTGGAACTAAAAGAGAAGTTTGGGACTAGGCTCCTTTATTACCTGCAAAAACTGAGAATCGACGTCTGTAACACAGTGGTGGTTGGTTTTGGCCACACGCACCTTTATTATTTGGAATTTAAGAGTTTTCCCCTGGTATTTATTGCTTGATGAGTAATGACGCCTGAATACGGACTTGTACTGGAATGCGTCGACAGAGAGCAGAGGAGCAGGGCCGCCTTAACATCATTATGGGGCAGTGGAAAGATTCTTTTGGAATGGGCAGGATTTTTTTTCCCCCGTTTCAAAAACCAATGTAAATTTGCATGCATGGGGCCCCCTAAACCCCTGGGGCCCCTGCACAACTTCCCAGTGTGACCATGCGGTAAGATGGCTCTGGAGAGAAACAAGTAGCTCTAGGACTTGATAATTATAATTCATGAACAAGCAGTCGAAGAAGCAAGTAGCAGCAAAGTGGTTTAAGCCCGTGGGAATACTGTACTGTACCGTACTGTATATCTTGCCAAGCCCGGTGCTAATGAAATAATTATACTGATCTTCAACGCTTTAACATCATTATTTTTATAACAACTACAGTCACGTATTACAAAATCACCCTTTCTCAGTATCAGTTTTGCCTACATTCCAGAACCATTCACAAGGCTTTTCATTATATAATTATATGCCTACATTTAGTATTAAATATTAACATTAGATTGCACACAAACTAACTATGTTTTTTGGATTGACAATAGCAGTCTTTCCAATTTCTTGGAAAACCACTGTAAATCTGATTATCCGCCTACATTAATGTTACTTTAGAGGCGACCAAACAACAAATTAGAGAAAAAAAACAACAAAAAACCAAACAACAAATTTAGAATTAATTTTAAAAACGTGTGGTATGGTTGTTGCTAGTGCAGGCCTTCCCAAAAATAACACCCCCCCCCCCCCAACAGACTAATAAGTTAACCAGACTGGAAACACGAGCTTCGGGCTGTGTCGATCTTTACGGAAATTCCCGAGCGGCGACTGTATAACCAACATGGCCGCCGTTCGGGAAATTCCGATTCTAGTTCTATCTGCAGTAGAAATCTCTTTTTATTTGTCAAGATTGGTTGTACATGTATTAATTTCTTGGTGCGGAACCAAACTTCCGCGTTCAGTAGGCGCGTCAAAATGGTGTCATTCAAAATTGTAGCTATGCTGAAGCGTCGGTCGCTACCGTAAACCTAGAATGGCGGATGGTTCATTACCTTTCGCTGTTATGTGACGTCACACAATGGGATCATCCAGTCTGGGTATTTTATTAGTCTGTGCCCCCCCCCCCCCCTTTCCACCCGTCCCCCGGCCCATGACATGTGTAAAACCACAAATTATTTTATTTTCTAGGAACTGAAGGAAAGAATTTGGTGCTTATTTTTTGTGAAAATTTCTCCACGTTGTCATTCAGTATCAGCCATCTTTGTCAGTTTTACAGTAAGTGTACAGCAACAGCAGTTGAAAAGAAAACTCAATATGAAAAGAAATCGCGCAATCTTACACATCAGAAAAATCCTTCACTTCACAGGCAACAAGCATGGAGTATATCAGTTTGATCCCGTGTTTGAACGTCTTGCGGATCTGGCATTCATCTTGTCATCTCAGCATGTCAGAAAGAGTTAAGTATAACTGGTCTTTCAGCTGTGCAGGAGATTTCTTTGATACAAGACACAGAACATGTAGCTACAGATCGCACTTGGAAACGTCCTGTCCTTGCAAAGCCGAACTGTTTCCGGTAATCACTTGACATGGCCTTGAATCAGATATCCTTGCAGAACAAATCAGAGGCGGATCCATTTTAGAAAATGGAAGCAAGAAAATGGAATTGGATGAGAGGCAATTTGCGTCCTTTCTTTTATAAGGAGGGGGGGGGGGTGTCGGGAAATCATAATGGAAAAAAGAAATGTCAACCTCTCTGCCTTTTTCATTCACAGTCTCATCCACTTTCTCAGTTTCAGTTGTCTTTCAGCCAGCCGCTGCCACCTACCTTTATCCCACTGTGTGATAACTACACAGATCTTGTTGGGTGGATTCCTTTCAGTCTGAGGTGCCTTTAACCATTCGAGGAACTGGACAGTTACTGGTGACTTCAAATAATTCTGTGTGTACCAAATGAAAGCGGCTTTATCGTAGGCAGTTTATAATATTTTTCACCGTCAATGTTGCACTATGTATGTTATATTCATTGTCGTCATCATCATCATCATCATCATCATCATTTTCATGGCTTTACACATGGGTCTTGATGCAATTATCATCCAGCAACATCCCCAGTCATACATTCTTGTCTCAGGCATCATATATCTCTGTATTTTCATATTTTCAGCCCTTCCTTGAACCACGCACTGTCAACACCCCTGAGTCTGTCTTCTCTACCATCAGTAAATGTCACTCACCGAAACACTTGTTAAACTGATCTCCCGGCAACTTAACTCACCCACTCAAAGACCAACTATACATCGGTCTAGGATTATCGAGATAATCCCCTACATGCAAATGTTACGAGACGTTGCGATGACCAGCATGTGTCGAGGATTTAATACGTCCAGCTCAATCTCAAATTTGTCCATACCGACGAGTCACTAGTCCAGCAGGTTCTCGAGATCCCTGGACTTCAAAGCCTTCAGGTTGGACGACTCAGCCCTTGATTGATTCTTTCCTGGCAAGGAATCTGTTGTAACTGCAGACTGTAATTCACCTAACGTTTCAACAAATGATTAAGTTTTCTTTAGTTACGTTATATTCGTCGGAGTCGTCGCTCTTCTTCTTCTTCTTGTTATTTTATAATTGTCGTGGCAATACGATGACGTGTCAGGGATCTCAATCCTTGTTCCGTTTAGATTTTCATGTAAATTATTCCAAACATGTAATATTCCTTGAACATTCAGGTAACGTCATACTAACTTTTGCGAATAATCAGCTGTCCTAAAAGGAAAACAAAACAACTTCTATGGACTATATAATCTGCTAGTGTTATGGTATCCTTTGCAACAATCACCGGCTTATACATGTAGCGTTTTCCTGAGGTTGACAGTACCAGCTTTTTATTTTGCACCAAGACTTTGCAAAATAAAGCCAAGTAATTAGCTGCTTCGAGACAACCATAGTTACTTGTCCTCATAGACCAAAGAGTAGATCTAGGTCTTCGGTAACCCAGTGCAAAGTTACTTCAAACTATATTGTCACTTCAACATAACTCTACACACTAAATTTTTTATTTTTTTTTGGTCAATAATTTTCACTCCATTAATTAAAGTCAGCATTAAACGTGACGTCACAAGTCCCCAAATGTTGCAGTTGATTTATTTCACTTATGTCATCAAAAATTGTGTTGCTGCACCAGCTGAGCATGCGCACCTAGTACCAGCAAAGATAATTTTTTTTTTTTTTTGGCACAGCGGCTGAGCAAGCACACTCGCAAAGATTAGCTGTGATCCAAAAGTAGCAACGGAAACTATTAGGAGAAAGAAACCTAATGACCTTCGAACTTCCAATGAAAGACGAAATAAAGTTTAAAATTTGGTAGGAGCACAAGTTCTATTATCTGAAGTGGAACAAACCAATTTTTTGCCACATATATCTTTTTGTTTGCATCGAACACACATTGGATATTCTTACTATAATCAGCTCAGAGAGTATGTATAGAGGTTTCACAATATTGGTCGATTTGTACTGCGAGACACTGGAGGCCCTGCGAAACCACTGTTAGCATGGAGCGGAAAGTAGGTCGCTGGGGTAAACAATCTCTGTTTGTGCATTTCCATGGGGCGTAAGAACTTACAAACGGTTATAAACAGTTTCAATCAACCAAAAAATATGAACAAAGCACAGTAAACAGATATGCACACTATCTTTGATATGAAGAAGGTCTCTTTCAATTCCTCAATTTCTTATTTACCGCAGCGACCTAGTTTCGCGATCTGGCGGAAGTGAGATCTCTCTATAAATACATACTCCCTGCTATAATGAAGGTAGAGGGTGAACATGATTGTACGCACCTAAAACTTTGTGAATACGGGACCAAAAATTATGAAACTTGGTGGACAACTTAGATTTTTTTACGATAGGTTACGTGGACACATCCATTTTGATAA
>OZ007570.1:66628213-66778213 GCA_963931925.1 Onchidella celtica | reverse complement strand
TGGATATAGCAATGTGCGCCATGAGCGATAGATGAAAGTGAGTTCATGGATTTGTAGCGCGAGTGAGTAGTGTGTACTCCGATGGAGGTGTGTTACCGTAAGATGTTTGGTGAGTGAAATGTGAACTATTGTGTGTACGCTTCATGGGGGGTAAGGAGAGGTGGAGTGAATAGAAATGGTAGGGTATTATACCAATGTAATGTTATTCTTGTAGGTGTCGGGGACGGGCCAAAGAGCCGCCTCGGTGAGCACAGGGGATAGGCCAGCATAGGGCCGGAGGCCACACATAGGCCAGAAGTGAGGCTGTCGGTGCAGGACAGTAGAGGCACATAAAGTCGTGGCAGTCTGGCCACGGACAGGGACGTAGATATGAGCGTGAATGTGATAATGTACTATTGCCATGTTGATGGGCTATTGAAATGATAATGTACTATTGCCATGTTGATGGGCTATTGAAATGATAATGTCCTATTGCCATGTTGATGGGCTATTGAAATGATAATGTGCTATTGCCCTGCTGAGGGGCTAGTGGAATGCTAAGGTGTATGACAATAGGAAGGTGATATTGAGAGACTGCGGTGCCAGTGAATTATTAATGTGCTATTAAGACCCTGAGGGGAGAGGCTGAGGCCGAAGTGCCTTTAGGAAGTAACTACCGGGTTGTGGATCCGAGGAAGAGTGCATGTGAGAATAAGGCCGTTGTACGGCAGTTAATTTCAATAATATAATGTATGTAATTGCGCTATTATCTGTATAATTATGTTTAATAAATGTGTGAGTCTGATGGGTTGTTCTGTTAAGTGTTAAACTTGTTCGTTCGTGATTGTTGTCCTGTCATAAACTATTACATCTCCCAGTCTGGGATTTGTGACAGGTTTGTCTTTTATTTTTGCGTTGCCTATTTCTGCAAATTACAGAAATTTTGGACAGGCGCGCCAACACCTGCAAGAATATCTTGTAGTCTTTGAACGAGTTAAGCTGTGTTTCCATTTGTGCGGAAATGGCAACCGGGACGGAAAAGTAAAAAATCCATCAAGAAGAGAAAAGTGTTTCCATGTGTACAGAGACTGCATTTCCGACCAACTTTGTCCAATCTTACTACAATGTACATCATACCACCCATTCGAAGCGGATGTTGTATGTCTAACTGGATCCGAGTACAGCGTTTGTTACTTGTCACCTACGCCCTCTTCCGCTTTAACGCTTCAAGTATATGCGCATTTTTTATTTTTTTTGAATTTCTCTTCGGTCGCGTCTAATTGCATAAATAATGACGAACAATCGGCAGCCACTTTCACTTCTTCGTGCCAATTTTCAGACAGATCTATTGAGTAGATTGCCACTATATTCATAACAAAGGGGTGTTCTTGTATTTTTATAATACAGATAGCGTATCGCATTTCAGGGCACTGGTGAATGTAACGTACAATTACGAAAATCAAGGTTTTCATACCGCATGTTCTAAATCCCAGGTCCCGAGTCATTTAATATGATCCCATAATTATTATCTTCCTGTGGGCTGTTTCATTGTGAAACATTCTCAGCTTACGGACTTCGATTTCAAACCATCTTTTCAGCTGCGGATGTTTAATAATCGTTTGTATAATAGTTGGCCCGCTGACTCGGGGAACACACAGAATGATGTGATTGTTGAATTTTGATCACTAATGTGTCAATTGAGGCGCTGAACGAAATTTCCTGTTATACTTTTTAATTCTACTAGAAGAAAATGCGTCCTTTTTTTGTTTGTTTTTTTGCGGTTCAAAAAGTCTGAACACTTTCTTCTGTTCAACTCAGTTGCGGCTCAAAATCAATGAAAGTAATAAAAATATAGCGAACCTTAAGACCTTTTAAAATATGCCCACGTACACCTTTACGTCTTTCTATGCGTAATATAATATAATTATGTTCTTGAATTTCAGGCTCAGCAGTTAAAAACCCTTTCATGGTTACATTGGGGGCTTTACTTCCTTTATGATATGAGATATCTATATATAATCACTTGATTTTAACAGCGGAATTATTTACTGAAATTTTACTGAGTTATATTTTTTAATCGTGGCATTTTAATTGATTAAGCTCAGAGGATGAAGCTACAGTAGAGTACCCAAAAATATCGCGAAAGGCGAAAAGCGGCCGTTGTCGTACCGATGCGCCGTAGACCCAAACTCAAACTCTGACTCAAACAAGCTTCATATTTCGGCAAATTGGATGTATCTGACAGATTAAAAAAAGGTAAAATAATAAAAAGACTTAAAATCTTACACTAACAACAGACTAACACTGGTCAAAATGAGTGTCAGCTTGAATACTCACACAGTTGGTAACCGGACATGCAAGGGACTCATGAGAGAGAAGACAAAGTGACCACACTATGTTAAACTACAAAACACTTTGAGAAAGTGTCCACCCCAGTCGTGACGGGCAATAAAATATGGGACACCCCAGTGAGTGATCTATTTGCTGAATCACAATAATATTATATGGGGGAGACATACACAGTATAGGATCTACCATTGTAAACATCCCTAGCCTTGAACTTTTTTACATTTACAATGCCCAGGAATCATCGTGGATACTTTTAATGGTATAAAGTGTGACTTAGTGGTCTTGTCCACAACATCCGCTCCGCTCCGCTATTTTAAGGAAAATGACGTATGAAAAAGTAAAACACTCTTTGCCTCAAAGGTAGTGAGGAGCCGAGCGGAACCGATGATGCGGACAAGTGCATACAGAGGCAAAGAGTTTTACTTTTTTAATACGTTATTCTCTGTAAAATAACGGTGCGGAGCGGATGTTGTGGACAAGACCACTCATACTGATGAAGAACCAACTCTGCATTATACACAAAGTCCCTTATCTCCAAGTCTTGGCCGACCGATTTCAGTCAGGGAAGAAGAAAAAACAACCAAACAACAATAGACATTCGCTTCTCTTGCGTTGAAAAGCTGACAGTCCAGGTAATGGTCACCCTGATTAAAAGTAAACAGTAATGTCCAGCCAGTGGCCGCAGGTCAGGCAAAATACAGCACAGAGAACATGCGGTAAGTGCTATATATCGTGGGCGTTTTTTCATGTAGGTGATAGGGACGGCGTTAAGGCATTCTTGCTGCATGTCTGGTGAAATTGTCAGACTGCAATTGCTGAGCCGCTAGGATATGACTGGAAAAAACGTAACAGTATCGCTGATACAATCCATGATGATTGTCGAATAAAAAAACAAAAAAACGGAGGGAGAAGCCAGGGAAATGAAAGAAAATTTCAATTTAGGGAGAGGAAACTCGTAACAGTATACAATTAGGAGGCTATTACCCAAACAGATCATGGAAACAAAAAGAAAGAAAGAAAACTGAGGAACGAAAAAAAACAAAAAAAAAACTCGCAAGACAGAAAGGAATAAAAAAATAATGGAAGAGAGACAAAAATATTATGTTCCCCTCGAGAAAAGAAGGGAGGCATCTTTATCATCATCATCATCATTGCCTTTCTCACCCTGGATCAGGGTATAGGCCACCAACAAACACTTTCCATCCCTCTCTATCATGGGCCAGCCTCTTTACATTATTCCAAGTCTTTCCGCTTCGTTGCACATCATTTTCTCTGGCTCTTCTCCACGTTCCGCGCGGCCTTCCTCTTGATCTCTTGCCCTGGGGATTCCAATCCAATACCTTCTTCGTGATGCTGTTTCCTGGCCTCCTAAGAGTGTGGCCGATCCATCTCCATCGCCTCCTACCAATTTCCTCTCTGACTGGGCTCTGTCTTGTTCTTTTCCATACAATTTCATTGCTGACCTTGTCTGTCCATCTGATCTTAATGCTTATGCATCTTTATGCTTGGGTCCTAATATTTTCTTTATCACACTTTCATTTTATTTGCTGTAACTGAAGGAGGATCTTTTAACTTCCTACGCTCCTGGGGGTGGCATTTTTAATAGACAAAACACCCCGTCCTTAGTAGAGAAGGAATACCTTATTAAATGCTACCTATTCAGACTGATGCAAAACAAAATTAACACGGCAGAAAACACGTGTAAACAGTGTCATCTGAATGAAAGGTACTGTGCGGCCTGGCTGTTATTTCAGTGGTCTCAAATCTGTAGCAAAAATACCCGCGGCGTCTCCAAAAATCACAAAAACGAGGGTCAGATGGATGTCTTGGTTGTCATGAGGACATGGGGATGGTTTGCGGTGTCGAGAGCAAAGCTCTAGCTTATGTAATTGCAGAGTACGTTTGGGGCAGACTGGTGATGTTGGTTGAGATTATTACAGAGGGTATCGCACGTGCCAATCTTACACAAATTGTCACGTTGGACAGTAAACATGGTGAACTGATTGCACCGTGCATTAATAGAAGAATTGCTTGAAAGGACATAAAAGGAGAGAGAGAGAGAGAGAGAGAGAGAGACAGACAGACAGACAGACAGACAGACAGACAGGCAGGCAGACAAGCTGGCAGGCGGATGGACAGACAGACAGACAGACGGGGAGACAGAGAGAGACAGACAGACGGACAGACAGGCAGACAGACGGGGAGACAGAGAGAGACAGACAGACGGAGAGACGGACAGACGGGCAGACAGAAAGACTGAGAGACAGACAGGCAGACAGTTCAGAAAGAGAACTACAAAATGATACATTATATGAGATAGAATGAAGGCAGCGAAGAGAATGTTCATGATGAAGATGTTTTCAGCTACTCCCGTCTCATCTCTTACATAATAAACGCTTTTCACTTTGCCTTCCGTTCACCTCCATATTTAAGCCGAGTTCTGTTGACGAGAATTTATTTTATATTGTTATATAATATACACTTTATATTGTTGAAGGAAGGGAAAGAACTGTTGTCACTTTGTACAAGAAGGGAGAGAATACCGGGAACCTGACAACCAGTAACAACAGCAATATGTAAAGCAAAGGTGAAAAAATGTGATAAAAGTCAGTGGAACTACTGAAAGACACACTACGAACAGTTACAGTTATTGCATTGGTATTATCTGACCTGTCTGACACGCGCTGTCTACTTCCGTGCACGTGCGGAAGAATGACCGTCTGGATGACGTCATAGTTAATCGCAGCGTCTGCGCCCGGTCAAAATCCATTTAATACTCGATTACTATGGTACTTGCAATTGAAGTTTCATGGAAATATAAAATAACCCAGGCGCTTTTGATTATACCATTATGTTAGGAAACTGAGTGGATTAGACAGGTATTTCTCACCTAGCAATTAAATATGGTATCGTGAAGTCGAGATGCTGTAAAATAACGTCTGAATATTTTGTCCAGAAATATCGAGAACGGATCACCACTGCACGGTTTCGCTGACCATGGTACGGATATTCTTATTCAATACATGCTGTAAGACCTCTAATTACGTGATTACAGATAATCATAGAGGGACACCCGAGAAGTCACTCATGATTCTCTGATATCAAAGATCCAATGTTTGGGACTTCAGTAGTCCTATGGTCACGATGCAGTGGAATTTAAACTCTGATATGTTGCATGCTCCGTGTGTCAGTCAAAATTTCATGTAAAAAAAAAATAAAAATGAATCTACTGTCAGTTAAATGCGGCCAATCCACTAAATGATCAAATGAATACAAGATATTCGACAAGATTATCAAATAAAAGTGAAATTTATAGGCCTACACGCATACATAATGCACACACATAATACATTCTCTCACTCTCTCTCTCTGTCTCTCTCTCTCTCTCTCTGTCTCTTCTCTCTCTCTCTCTCTCTCTCTCTCTATCTCACTCACTCACTCACTCACTCACTCACTCACTCACTCACTCACTCACTCACTCACTCACTCACTCACTCACCCACTCACTCACTCACTCACTCACTCACTCACTCACTCACTCACTCACTCACTCACTCACTCACTCACTCACTCATTTACTCACTCACTCACTCACTCACTCACTCACTCACTCACTGACTCACTCACTCACTCACTCACTCACGCACTCATTCACTCACTTTCTCGCACTCTGTCTGCCTGTCTGTCTGTCTGTCACTCTTTAAACACATATTGCAAGATGATCACTACTGTCAAAAATAGCATTAAATCAGAAATTAACGACTGTATTCCTTGCAGCTATCTTGACATCCGTTCGGACGCAAAGCATGTAACGCAGGTGTGATGAGTTTCTCTCTAGTGTACAATATACAGGGCTTTGCAAACATCCACATACATGCAGCTGAACAGTGACAGAACACATTCAACTGGTTGCCATAATCTGAGTCAAGAATCCCAGAACAGGGCAGTGACGGGTCTACTATGACACTAAATAAATGAACCTTAGACTCCAGAGTCCCTAATCCTGGAGGGGACCTGAAGAAATTTTTCTTTAATGAATTTTTGATATTGCCCCCTCGTTGCTAGTTGCGAAGGGGCCTCATAACAGTTCAAGCTCCAGGGTCCCAAAAAATGCAGGTCCGCCACTGGAATGGAGGAATTTTGCCGCTGCAAAGAATACGAGAAAACGGCAGAATAACGACCTTGCACATCAAAGCAAACTGGACGCTGATCCCAGAGATGTTAGAATGACACCCAGGGATTAGTCAGCAAATATTGGTTTATTGACTCGGTTAAGCTGTCATACCCGATCGGAAACGGACCGTTGTCAAG
This sequence comes from Onchidella celtica, assembly GCA_963931925.1. Lineage (NCBI taxonomy): Eukaryota > Metazoa > Mollusca > Gastropoda > Systellommatophora > Onchidiidae > Onchidella > Onchidella celtica. Next base: position 66,771,574 of record OZ007570.1, on the reverse strand, counting down.
TCAGGCACTGGGAAAGGATGAATTCGTAACGCAGGGGTTTTCAGCCTATTTTATGTTTTTTGCCTCGCGACCCCTTTCAGTGTTCTCTGATCACCAACTGAGATCCTCTCATCTCCTCCATTCTCTCGCAGGCTACGTTCCCCGGTTAATTTGCTCTGTCTGTGCGTCTGCCTGTCAGACAGTAAATGTCTCTCTCTCTCTCTCTGTGTCTGTCTCTGTCTCTAATTTGTGTCTGTCTGCCCGTCTCCCTCTCTCTTTCTCTCTCTCTCTCTCTGTCTACCTGCTTCTGTCTCTCTGTGTCTGCCTCCGTCTCTCTGTCCCTCTATCTGTCTCTTTTCTCTCTGTGTCTGTCTGCCTGTCTCTGTCTTTGTCTCTCTGCGTGTCTGAGGGCCTATCTGTTTCCGTATTTGTCTCTCTCCTCTGTTTCTTTCTCCCCTCCCCCCTTTTTCACACACACACACACACACACACACACACACACACACACACACACACATGCAGGAGAGAGAAAATCACACATACATAACAAGACACTGTGAAATATAAACTGAGAGTGTCTATTCCCAAAATTCAAACTGTTCGCACTTGTTCATTTTGCTAAACAAACGCCTGAATTCATATTAAACTTTTTGGAAGCTTCCTTTTCTTTGTTTTCCAGCCTAACTTCGAGAAAAGGAAACCACCTGTAATTCAGCGACAGAAACTTACGGCTCTTTGCCACGGACTCGGTAGTTCTCGTCCAGCCACCGTGCACACAAGACAGTCAAGAGCCAAGACTGTATTTTACACGGCTTAATGGATCATGTCTCTTCGTGCACGCCGGCGTCATTGTGTCAATCGACAATTTTTATGCCGGTCTATCAAACATGTTAGACCGGGCATTAATCCATTGATGGCTGTTTACCCGAGCATTTGGCCAGGGATAATGAGATCGGGTTTTTGTGACCCCGTCGCTTGTGGACATTTTGTTGTTCCACAGACTCAGACGCCACAATAGGCCAACGCGTAACGTTACATAGTTTTTGTCTGACTTCATTAGAGTGAACACCCTTGAATAAGCAGAGTTGTGTCCCCCGTGGCTGGACCGGAAGGCAGGTCGTCAAATGCCATTAATGTTAACATAGCGGGAAGTGGTCTGTATGAACACACACACTGCGATACGAAAACATTCTGACAGCCGTGTCAATACACCAGTTTAAAATCCTTCGTGCGAAAGCGGATTACCGATGTGAAAGGCAAGGATTAAATCATCAAATCAAATCAGATAACAGGTGATCTGAAAGTTACAAAACGTCAGGTATTTGCCATACTATGTGCATTTTGGCCTTTTCCAGAAAATGGGGACTGAAGTTTGGTCGGCAAAAGGGCTAAAACACATAAAATATTACGTCACAAACACATATATGGAAACTTTTCCACCGATTGGAATGACATTTATACTTAATGAAATTCGGAGAGTGAGAGAACCACTTTCATGACAAAACTTCGAAATCAGGAAAATGTCTCATACAATAATATGGCAAGCACCCCTCGATAAGTTCAGTGTGTTCTATTGGAAATGTCTATTTTATGAAAGGCAAGACAGTTCGGAAGATGAATATTCATCCTTTGCCATCAGTTGTTTCACAAAGACATCTTTGTCATTGCACTTCGACAACATCAGTCCAATGCCCGCACTGTTGTCGGGTGTGCTCTTTCAGGACCGGACTCACCAACCATACCCGGACACACGGACAAAGACTGCACCAATGACATCATCATAACTGACTCGCCAACCTCACCCCGACACATGGGCAAAGAGTGCACCAATGGCACCACCATAATCGTCTTACCTGGGACACCCGGATAAAGACTGCATCACTGGCATCATCATGACCGACTCACCAACGGTTCCTCGACACACGGATAAAGACTGCATCACTGGCATCATCATGACCGACTCACCAACCGTTCCTCGACACACGGATAAAGACTGCATCACTGGCATCATCATGGCCGACTCACCAACCGTTCCTCGACACACGGACAAAGACTGCACCACTGGCATCATCATGACCGACTTACCAACTATTCCTCGACACACGGACAAAGACTGCATCGCCGGTATCATCATAACCGACTCACCAACCGTTCCGGGACACCCGGATAGAGACTGCACCACTGGCATCATCATGACCGACTTACCAACTATTCCTCGACACACGGACAAAGACTGCATCACCGGCATCATCATAACCGACTCACCAACCGTTCCTGGACACCCGGATAAAGACTGCACCACTGGCATCATCATGATCGACTCACCAACCGTTCCTGGACACCCGGATAAAGACTGCACCACTGGCATCATCATGACCGACTCACCAACCGTACCGGGACACAGGGGCAAAGACTGCATCAATGGCACCACCATGGTCGACTCACCGACGGTACCCGAACACACAGACAAAGTCTGCACCTCTGGCATCAGCATAACCAATGGTCAGCCAACGTAGTTTTATTTTGTCACTTGTAACAGCATCTTTTCACATTTCTCAGTTTTGGGAGTTTTTGGGATTGTAAATGTGAACCTTAGACTACATGTACTACGAGACCTTCATGCAAATCATAACAGTTCTTTGCTTGAAGTGGTCTGTCGAGGGCACATTCCCGTTGAGGAGTTATTAGCACCATTACTAGCACCATTATTAATAACTATCTGAGGTCCCCGGCCCTGCCCGGGATAAATCGGTTTGAATATTGGTTTCAGTTCTGGGTGATTATTATGGACCTGCTTCATCTGGCCTATTCCTATTTGTTTATTTTATTTTTGTTCGTTTGTTTTTAAATAAGTCTTACTGCTCTGTCTTTGTGAGTTGACACCCTGCGCATCCCGTAAAACAGCATGATTTGCGCACGGGTTAGTGTGTTTGATAGTGAACACATCGCAGGAAGTGATAACGAAACCTTAAAATGACGAACCATGACTCGAAATAGATCTAAATGATGGCGAAACAATAAATTTCCAATAAAAAAAAACTACATCGATTTAAGACTTCTATTAAAAACTGTGCACCCTTACATCCATTCTGATGCACCATATAAAATTTGAAGTCTGAGTGTTGAGTGGTTCAGAAGCCTTTTGCAACGAAAAATCTCAAGCCCACAAATATATATAGTAGTAGCTGAGTTGCCCGGCCCTGCCCGGGATAAATCGATTTATTAGTTTCAGTTCTGGGTGATTATTCTGGACCTGCTTCATTTTGCTTGTTCCTTTAGCTTTATTTTATTTTTGTTTGTTTGTTTGTTTTTAGATAAGTTTTACTGCTCTCCCTTTGCGCGTTGACATCCTCCGCATCCCGTCAGCATCCGTCAAATGGCAATGATTTGCGCACGGGTGAGTTTGTTAGTGAACACATCGCAGGAAGTGATAACGTCATGTGTAGGCGGAACTGGGCTATTATTAGAAACATACATCAATATCTTATTAATCGTAAAGTTCGGATCAAACGCTCTCGTGAATTTAGTCTTTAATTATAACCGCATTTACCTATTAACTCAGAAATAACAAACGGTTTTGTTTGTGTATAGCGACAGGAACAATGTTCGCTATCCCATAATTTTTTGTGCCAAATTTCAGGTCGGTGCGTTGTGTAGTTTCCGAGTCCATAGGACTATTAGGGGTTTTGTTGTAGCTTTATTATATAGATAGATACTGCTGCTACCAGAAACAGTAGCAGGAGAACTAAGCCCACAACGACCTCCACTCCTATTAACAATAACGCCACTTTCAGTACCATATTATGTACATGCACTACTGCCACTGCTCTTTTCACGACACTATATCATTATGAAATGATCTGAAAGTTAAACAGCAAAATATAGAACAGATAAAAGCCTCTGCATTGCGATTGTGATTAATTGTTTTGCAAAAAGCTCTCCCCAAGATATACCAAAACGACACAGTTTTTACATCTATGAATGGGAATGGCAACAGCTGATGTGCTTCACGTGTTTTCACCTTCCAGCACTACTGTAAAACAGGTAATTTGCTAAACCTTTAAATAAAAATAAGTTAAAAGTTGCAACCTCTGAGAGTGCAAACATAAGAGAACAACACAGTCAATAGAATACATTTCAGCTCTCATAATAGCTGATCTCATAAAGAATGCATAAACAAATACATACCTAAACAAACAAGTAAATAAAATGGGGAGCATAGCCAACACATTCCGATAAAATCAAAATGGTAACTTTTTGAAGATTTCATTGTGGAATTTCACTGTGTCCACAACATCGTTTCCGGAGTAGACAATAAGTCTTGCAATACAATTGGTAGCATGAAGCCAACATTTTCTGTATTTAGTATCTTTAAAAGCTTGTGGAGGAGGTTAAGAAATAAAAAAAGCGGTCCAAGTTTTACATGAAGCAAATTGATGGGCAGAATCCCAGATAGCAAATCTGGAGAACTTGGATAATGACAACAGAGCATTAACCCCAGTTTTACTAGTGCGGGTTTAAGTCCTGTCCTCATTCAGTAGTTTTAATATGAATATCTCGTACCCCTTTGCTTGGGACTGATTAAAAACCAAATGTGTAAGTACCAAATCACAAGACCGACCACAGCCGCGATCTTCTATAAACCATTTTCAATTTTTCAATTTTTTTTTTTACCCAGTAAAGGTTATATTTTGGTATGCAAAGGGTTAGGAACTGGGGTTTTGACCTCTCGTAACTGCTGGAAATATAAAAAGTATTGAAAAGTGGAACTTTTCGCAACATCAAACGTGTCAAAACAAACTAAGAACGAAAGGAAACAAAATATTCCTTATTACGATGGCCAGCTCTGCAGAAGACGTCAGCTCTGGGAAATAGTGGTCCTGTCTCTGTACATGCACTCTGCGATCAGGAAGGTTTACCGTATTTCCAAACATGTGTCCCACCCAAGCTCTCTCACTGTTGAGGAGTTTTCCGAGCCATCAGGTAGCGAACACCCGTATAATGTGCATCATTGTCGGTCTTTGTCCACCTTTTGTCCGGCGCTGATCCCCTCTACACCCATGCCTTGGATAAACAAGTCAGGGCTCGGAGGGCCTGTTGACCGAGTGTTAAGATACTCCAGGGTCTGTGACTGGAAATGGGTCTAATATCTTAACGCGGCAAGTCCGGATGCAAAGCTTTTCATCAATAAAAGGATCGGATCAGCCAAAACCCACAAACGGTTCATGTCAGGATTTCTCATGTGGATAATAACGTTGTCACGCGCTTGTTTTCGTTCATCCATTTCTGCACTGTCCTCTTCTACTGCATCATCTATTGCTTCTTTTAACGACCTAAGTTCTTGTTTGTTCCAACTCCACTATTCGCACAACTGAGAAATTCTACGTTAAACGTTTGCGGCTTTAATATCATACGTTTGCATAAATCGGAATTATGAAACAGCTTGAGAAGTGCCACAATGCATTTTGAACAAAGTGTGATTTGTTATACCTCTTCAACAGACTAAATTAATGATCTCCAGTTTTTCAGAGAATGGAAATGGAACAAACAAGAACTGAGATCGCGTTATGCTGCATCCTCCATTTCTTCCTTCTTCTATAGCAGATAAGGAATATTTAAATGTCGATCGTTGCCCTAATTGCACTGCCAGTAGCACTCATGACCTACTCCAGCAGTAAAGAAGTGTGTCATTTTTCACCAGTAAATATAGATCTGGGTTATCTTCTTATTTTGAAGACATTTACACTGAAATAACAAAGACATGAGAAAAAGTCCGGCTGTGCTCGAATTTTGCTACAGACATTGTTTATATCTAGTGGTATGGCATGGCCATAGTTTTCCCAGAGGCGGGGACCTACTTTTTTGGGATCATGAGGCTTGAACTTACATGGGACCCTTCCCAACCAGCAACAATAGGGCCACATCCAACATTCACTCATAATAATAATATAAAAGGTTTCATCAGGGCTTCTCTGGCATTAGGGGCCTTCATCAGTTCATAGTAGATCCGCCCTTGGACGTTCCCAATAGCACCAAATTTTCTCTTGGTCTTTACGATATTGAAAGTGTTGCTGGCTGTGCAGAATGACCAGGGCGACACAGATGTAAATTAGATCACTTGTTCATTATGATCTGTCGGACATTCCTCAGGCCTAGTGATGAGAACATGGAATGTGTGAATCTGAAATTCTTTCTTTCTTCACTGGGAGAACGTGGGGGATTGGGCAGGGCAGAAATGACAGTTTCACGAGAATTTCGAACCAGATCAGTTCTGTATTTGAGATCGTTCGGTAAAGCAGTTGATTCTCATGCTAGAAGTGTGTGAAATAATGAAATCAAGATCGAACAGATCTAGAGCTAGAGTTATTTCGTTTGCTGCTTGCAGAATTGTGGACTCTTCGAAATGAGTGTGTTCTCATTATTGTATACCAGAGGCACCTGCAGAAATGCATACTGGGAAAGTAATTACCATCAACTTAAAATTTAGTACCTTGAAGCCATCATCCTGGTGAAACTTTTTTTTTTTTTTTGCACGGAGATACAACAAAAACATGTCAGAAACTGGCGAGTTGTCACTCATATGAACATTACATTTTGAAGTTAAATGGCTGTTTTAGTTCACTTTGCAAAGACTTTGAGGTGATATTTTTTTTCCCGTCCAGATAGAAATACACAGACAATAATATTATATAGATATAGGAGAAAGCCTTGTTTGTAAGAGATTCTTAACAAGCCAACTCGAAAACAAAATGGATGGACAAACAAGACTAGGCTCCTTATCTATATATATATATATAATTGGGTAAAATTGGACGGTTGTTCTCTATAGCTGAAAAAAACTACTGAACGTAGAGCCATGAAAAAATTACTGAAAGTAGTCCAAAGACTGAGCAAGGTTTATATCAATTCATTTTAAGGATGCAACAGCTTTAAAAATTTAGAAAAATAGAAAACAAAATGGGCCGTACGAGGTTTTCCGATTCGTCATTTTTACAGCTCAAACAGGGCCGAGTATAGTAAGATAATATATCTATTTTGGTAACTCGAAATTTTGGCCACCTAAGGCTCAGGAACCGCATCACACTCAGGCTTCAAACTTTGCACAACAGCATATTATCAATGCGAAATTAACATGGGCTATATTAGAAATTATGAAATGTTCAGGCTTCTACGTTTCATTTTTCATTGTTTCGGCATCATTTAGATCTATTTCGAGTCATGGTTCGCCATTTTAAGGTTTCGTTATCACTTCCTGCGATGTGTTCACTATCAAACACACTAACCCGTGCGCAAATCATGCTATTGTACGGGACGCGCAGGGTGTCAACTCACAAAGGCAGAGCAGTAAGACTTAATTAAAAACAAATAAACAAAAATAAACTAAACCAATAGGAACAGGCAAGATGAAGCAGGTCCATAACCACCCAGAACTGAAACCAATATTCAAACCGATATATCCCGGGCAGGGCCGGGGACCTCAGCTTGTCATTAATAAAATACAATTTATTGACTGATTTATCACTCACTACAATTAGACCTAATGTAGTTATCAATATTAAAAAAACTATAAAAAAAAAATATATACCTGTTAACAGTAACGGCTTGCCATAATGTAATTTATGCCGCCAGACCGCTTGAAAAGAACACATTCCTAAATTCCTCGCCAAGTTTCCAGTGCAAAAATGTCATAAATTCAGGGGTGAAATGCAGGACAAATCGGTTTGAAGCTTTTAGCATGGGCTCGAGGTTTTTCTCTCTTGTTTCTGTGTTACTCTCTCTACATAATCTCTAGGGGATTCAAGTTACGAATTTGACGCAGAGTAGGGTTGAATGGTAGTTAGCGTTGTCTGTATGTACAGTTGTTTAGTAACCCTCTAATGCCCGGACATATATTCACTTAGCTAACAAAACAATTCGGACTCTTTCAAAAATTAATTTAAAATTGTGAAATGAATGCAGAAATATATATTTATCATGGAAAATCATTTATTTTGTTGATAAATTAAGAAATGTTCCAAATCTAGAACACTGGGCTCTGGTGACGTGTTGCAGATAGGGAATGCAGGGCACTAAAGTGTTAATTAATGTCGTTTAAAAACAGAGACTCAGTGGGCGCGTTCGACTTGTTGCGTTGCAGACGCGCGACATGCTTACACATTTAGGCGATAGAATGGAGTTGCGCATACATGCAAGACTTGGGCTCAGTACAGAGACAGCGGGAACATGAAGGTAAGACACAACTGCAAGGCCACAGCAAATCGCTCATGTGCGCTCAGCCTAAACATGTCAAGAAAGGAAATGGATAAAGCAGTAACAACCAGGAATAAAAATGACTGGAGAACAAGCAACCATTGCAGGACACCAGAACTGAACAGTTGTGTTACTTGCATTGTTCATAAAGGCAGTTTTAAGGAAAAGGAAAAGATGGTCGACCCATAGAATAAATCCCACGACAACATTCTGAACACAAAATGTGGACATAGTTCTTGTTTGTTCTATCTCCATTCACTGAAAAACTGGAGATCCTTTACTATGTAGATTTAGATAAGATGTAACACATTTATTGCACACTTTGACATTTGCTTAAAATGCGTTGTGGCACTTATTAAGTTATTTCTCAGTTCCGATTCATTCTAGCTCCTTATCAAAATGCTAAAGCCGCAAACGTTTAATGTCGAATTTCCCAGTTGTCCAAAAAAGTGGAGTTGGAACAAACAAGGTTGCGAAAAGCTGCGGACACAGCGAAGCAGTCGTAAATATCGAAAGCAGCACAAAGAAAGCCAATGCAAGGCCCGGAAGTTTAAAAAAAAAAAAGGCTAAGTTTAAACTCACACCAGACATTCCATGGCAAAGGTCAACAAATGAGCGCGATTGTGACCACCTGTTTAGAATCAAACACAGGATATATTTTTCCCATTATCCAATCAGCTGATATTTGCCACCACACACAAAGTCATTGTTTACGCAGTGGTAGGGAGCGGAGAGCCCGCGGCCGTGCCGAATTTCTTTAAAAATAAATAGAAAAGGGAGGTGAGATCATGAGGTGCTTTTTTTGGGTCGTGAGCTCTGATACTGGTTTGTTTCACTTGACGTCACACAACTTGTGCTCCTATGAAATTTTGTATTTTATGTCGTCTTTCGTCGGAATGTGCGGGTGGTTTGCCGGAGCTGCCGGCAGGCTGTCCTCTCCTGTCCGGTAGTTGGGGTTTTATTCTGTCTTTCATCATAATTTGTTGTTGTTCTTTTTCCTAGCCAACCTTAACCGTTATTGTGTCCCCGTTCTTTCTTCAAACTTCAAACGTGGTCGGAATGTTCCAAGGTTATGTTTCGTTTTCCTATTAAGTGTCAATTGTTCTGCCTGTATTACAGCTAATCTCTGAGAGTGCACATGTTCAGTGCAGATTCCGGGGAAAAAAAATTAAAAAATCGTTGCAAACGGACATGCTCATCCGCCGTGCACGGGGGGGGGGGGGGAGGGGCGGAAATGTCTTGCGATCAAGATCCCAATTTCGGGTGACATAGGTGAAACAAATTAGTAGAGAACAAGGGTTAGAGCCTGGTAAGGGTCTCAGTCAAGTAAAATTAATACTAGAAACATTTTCACTGGTGTCGCGTCAATCAGAGGTCAGAAGACAAACTGTAGTTTAGGCCAAATCTCTATAGTTCCAAGACTTTATCCGAGGGCCAAAATAGCTTCTAATGACAACAGCTACATGCATAATCTTACATTTAATTGACTGAAGGATTAAAACCTCTGTTCGGCTTTGAACACCCTTTAAATTGAGATTTACCAATGCTATGACACGCAGAGAAATGCAGCACTTGCACTAAAATAGAGGAATGTGCACTTACTTGAAATTTTGTATACAGAGAACAAAGGGCTGACCTTTCCTGGCACTGCTTAAGAAAATACATTATGTGAAACACATTATCTTGCTTGTTTTCGTTTAATGGCATTCGTACGCATTGTTTGTTCATTCATTCATTCATTCATTCATAGAGTTGTGACTAAATAAAGATACCACGTATTATGTTCGTGCAAGAATCAATGAATGGAATTTTTTCTTCGTATACTCATGACCCAAGGGAGGGCTTGGTGACCTGCTTATGACAAATATGAAACCCAAATGGGACCCTGAACGATGACGTCAGGCGGTGATTCAACGGAATAAGGGTTAAATTATTATGGAATGCTCCACCTCTGACCTTGTCGCACAAACTCTATTGCGCCCCACACAAACTAATTTTCTCACAAAATAAACACACAGTTCTATGCCGATAATCTAACAGCGGAAGTGCACTGCAGGCGCAGATTTGGTGTTTGTTGATTTTCTCTCGCGATATTTTCCAGTGGAGAGAAACAAGCTGCACCCTTTAGCCTAGGCAAGCACAGGCCACTTTGTTCTGTTGGTGCCACGTAACAGTGGCGCTCATTTTTGTTTTTAAATCAAGGAGCATAAATGAAGGTGCGTACACATGCTACACTAGAGCTCATCGCAGAGTCAACGGGAACATGAAACAGACACGACCGCAACATTGCAGACAAAATATGGCAGGCACCATAATTTCCTGTATTCCTGTAGTAAATCCGAGAAGACCACATCATACCATGCCGGGTCAGTCACAGTCATCAGATTCTTCTGCCCGTTATTTCTTTGGTGTACAATTGCTGGCAGCACTTGACTGCGTCTGACCAGGCTTAATAAGGTTAGCTCCCTAAGCTGAACACGTCACAGCCAGCTACTGGCAGACAAAATGCGCACACCATACTTTCCTATATTTTCTTAGAAAAACCGGGAAGTCCCCTATCACACAGTAAGCTTCTGTCATTTTTTTTTTTTTGACGTATATCGTGCTGGCAGCATTTGACTGTGTCTGTCTGGGCTCAGAATGATAGCCCCATATGCCCGGAATGTCACAGTCAGTTGATGCCAGCAGAATATGCACCAAAGAAATAACGGGCAGACTGGCCGGGCTTAGTATGATAGGGTCTTCCCGGTTTTACTGACAAAATGTAGGGGATTTTGGTGTGCACTACTTGCCTGCCAGCACCTAACTGTCCCGTTCCGGGCTTAGTATGATATCCCCCTCACGCTTAGCCTGAGGCCACTTCGTGACAACAAATGATGCAGTTTAACATTTTGTTAGGAATAAATAAAACGATGAGAGGTGGTATCAGTTTCCCCAATAAAAAATCTCAGAGATTCTATGCTGGAGATGGCCAAGGCAGGAAGAGAATGAGGATCAGGAAACACAGAAACCCGCCTATAGACGAAGCAAAAATCCACTTGCAGACCCGAGGCTCACGCGCGTATTTGAAAACTGTCACTTATACAATGATCATCTAGCCCACACAACAATATTTGGATGGAGAAAATCGAGAGAAAAATTGAAATTGTGCATCTTTAGGTAGTCAGTAAATTGATATCTTTCAGAATTGTTTTGATACTCTGAAAAGTCTTCCCCCCCCCCCCCCCCCTGAAATTTATCGGAAAACCGATTCTTAAATTTCATTTCGCCATCTAAGGGTACTAAAACTCAGCACTTTTTCCCCTTATATAAAACTATTTTACGCTAGTTCTTCATCATTGGAGACACGGTGGTCTAGAGGCAAGGTGCTCGCCTCTCACGCCGAAGGTATCGGGTTCGAATCCCGGTCGGTGCAGGCATGTTGGAAGTTTGGGATTTTTCTCATATTTTTCTGTCTCCGATCCTATGGTGGGTAGGATCGAGCACATAGTCTTCTCGGATAAGGACGAAATACTCGGAGGGCCCGTGTGCACGTTGCGCATGTTAAAGATTGATGCTTTGGCAGTTGGAAAGAGTTGGCTGAACAGGCTTCCGCCGTGGCAAAATTAAATAAAATTTATCCCTACCATTCCCTCTCCTCCCCCACCCCCACAAAATCCCCGCCGACAGGTGCTGCACTGTGGCGACGACGTGTCTGCTCTAGTTGTAACTGCGCTACAATGGCGCTAATGCAAATTTCTCAAACGGGATTAAAGAAGTGCAGTATACAATGTGATATAGTTCATAATATCAACTACAGCCACAAATTTAAAGCACTCGCGACATGCAACCATCTGTGAGCATGTTACCAATGTAATAAAGTTTATACAGAGCTATTCCATTCCATTTGTGAAATTTCAATTGATGAAACTCCGAATACCAAACATTAAATATTGTATCCAAATAGATCGTGAAAGGCGCAAAAATGGCTGTAATCATGCCGATGTGCCATAGAACCCAAACTCAAAGCACCCAAGAGGGATGAACTCTCGATGGTAGGAGATTTTTCACACTCTCTCCCTCTTGTAAGCTTTCATACCTAGATCTTCGACCCCCCCCCCCCCCTCCCTTTGTACGAGCTTAGCACCATTAAGTTGTGGACTGTCCATGGTCAAGCTTGGATAATCATGCTGAACGTCTAAATGACATTTTGCCCAGACTATTTAACTGTTTCATTAGCAAAAAAGAAAACAAATCCTACACTTTATTATGTTAAAAAAATATATATATGTATATATAAATAAATTCAACTTTTAAATTCAGTTCCGTATCTGTAAATAGCACGAGTACATTAATTTACATATCCCCTTTCCCCACATAACCGTTTTTCATACATCGAGGGTAAATCCCCCTTCCTCCTCCCTTTCCTCTTTTGTTTTCCAAGATAGTTACGTGTTTTAATGATCGCCACCCTACGGAACATTCATCAGATTTATATCACTTATTAGAAGAAGAGAGGATCTCTCGTGTTGTTCGGCCATTCAAATTTATTCTTTTTTGAAGATGACGAGGACGTAGACGTTAACAATAGCAAGAACAACGAGAAAAATAAATTCAACAGGAGTGACATAAAATAATAGAAAGCACAGAAAAACTATGGGGTGTCAGCAAGGCTTAAAGCAAAGTCAAAATATGGCAAAAAGAAAAAGTTGTATGTAGGAAAGCCTCCGGTAAGAAGTAATACCGAAACAATACAATAAAACGAATAGAAAAAGGTAAGAAAAGGGAAGAAAACGGGAGTGACATGAACAGTGCTTGAAAACTTGCAATTGGATACTTCCGTGCATGCACTGGGGGGGCCAAATTTGCAATTAGCCGAACACTGACAGACATTTTTAGAATAACAAATATGCTGAAATCCAATGCCTACATCTTTCATCACAACGTGAAGGGTGAAAGAAATAGACAAACGGTTTTGTTTAGCTGAGCGATTGTTGAGAAAAAAGAAAATGACGCGACCGACCGCCAAGTGCAATTTGGAAACACAATTTGCGACAAGATAGAATTCTCTGCGAGAGAATGCAAGTCTGTGTGTCATGAACGGAGGATAGAAAAGGAGAGAAAACTCTCTGCTACTTTAAGGCTGTGTCTGAAAACAAATAAATCAAAAAAGGAAAAGAAACTTTTTGACTCCACTTAAAGAAAATAATTTTTGTCTTTCAACGAACGCTAAAAATATTAAAAATTGCGCGAAAGACCCGCCAAATTTACTGTATACTTGCAATGATGATAATTAATTTTTTTTTGTCTGCACTTAAAAAAAGGATTTTTGTCTTTCAACGGCCTCTAAAAATAATTATAAAGAAATTGGACGAGAGGCCCTCCGAATTTAATAATAATAATAATAATGTATAGCATTTATATAGCGCATATCCATTTAAAATGCTCTATGCGCTTTACAGAAACAACATGTCAACCACAATTTTTTTTTTACTGTATTCTTGCAATGATACTCAGTTCCTTGCACTCTTTTGAGGGATTTTTTCACAGCTAAGTGTAGAATGGAGATAACCTGTTTTACCACCTTGATGCAGTGTCGCAAATCACAGTTTTGAACTGAACTATCAAACCTGTAAACACAGAGCCCATTGCCGGGGGCTTGACAGTGTTGGAAATTCAAGTAATAGTCTATTTTGTGTGTGTCTTTGACTAAAGGGAGTATTTTGAATCTCTACCTTTTAGCATCAACTTCAACAAGATCAATATAGTTCAATTGATTTTACTCATACAAATAAATTGTAGATGGCTTACAAAATATCAGCTTCACAAACGTGACAGATTGATAGGAATTTTAGATTATCTTTTGATCACCCATTCACTCATTCACTCACTCACTCACTCACTCACTCACTCACTCACTCACTCACTCACTCACTCACTCACTCACTCACTCACTCACTCACTCACTCACTCACTCACTCTCTCACTCACTCACGCACTCACTCACTCACTCACGCACTCACTCACGCACTCACTCACTCACTCACTCACTTATTCAATCACTCACAGGCACAAACAAACACGTGTGCACGCACACACACACACACATATCCACACAAACACATCAAATTTAACATGATATCTATTACATAAATCTTAATCTGTTTTAGTGTAAGATTTTTTTTGGGTCCAAATTAACATTTCAATCTTGAAGTGATTTATTAATTCTCCTTAATGTAATGCAACTTGGGGTTATAAATGAACAGAACGTGCCTAATAATGGTGAGCACTTGTAGCCAGGAAGTTCACTGCCAGATGTGGCTGTAGAACTTCAAAAGAGAGTTTCTTTGGTAGTTCAGATCTTATCTTTCTGTAATAGCTACTTTTCCTTTTCGACAAATTAAAGAAGGAGTGCTCGCCTCGGTCTTTCCATTCCGTTATCTCTTGTGAGTTTCCGCCACCAATAAATGGAATTTTTCTTTTAATGTGCACATAGACGTTCACCATTAAATTATAACAACAACAAAAAAATATTCCTTTCTCTTATGTGGGTTTGAGGAAAGGTTTTTCCACCATGTGTTGACTGTAACTCACACAAAGAAGCAATAAATGACGGACTGAACGGTATCTGTGATCTCCGCCATAGTTTCTAACAGAAATTTCGTTGGTTAATTGCAAACTTCTTTATGAAGTTATAATAATGTCTACTGAGCTTTCTTTGATGTTTTCAGCAACTCATGTGTAGGATGACCGACTGTGTCATTGCCTTTGCTCGGTGCTAGAAGGAGAGAGAGGAGAGAGAGGAGAGAGAGAGGAACAGTAAATTTTCTTTTGTGAAGTGTCACATAAATTTGTCAAAGATCTAGATCTACACGGTCAGGCATGCCGGTGGATGGAGGGGCAGATAGATAGATAGATAGATAGATAGATAGATGGATAGATAGATAGATAGATAGATATATAGATAGATAGATAGACAGATAGATAGATAAATAGATAGATAGATAGACAGATAGATAGATAAATAGATAGATAGATAGATAGATAGATAGATAGATAGATAGATAGATAGATAGATAGATAGATAGATAGATAGATAGATAGATAGATAGATAGATAGATAGATAGATAGATAGATAGATAGGCAGAGAGAAATAGAAAGATAGATAGATAAATAGACAGATAGATAGATAGATAGATAGAAAGATAGATAGATAGATAGATAGATAGATAGGCAGAGAGAAATAGAAAGATAGATAGATAAATAGACAGATAGATAGATAGATAGATAGAAAGATAGATAGATAGATAGATAGATAGATAGATAGATTCTACTTACTTTCAGTAAGATAATAAGCTGAACATTGGGGGGTGGGGGTGGGGGGGGGGGGTGGTGGGGTCTACCTGATCACTTGGTACAAGTTGATTTCTTTCATTTTTTTTAAAGAGAAGGGGGAAAAAAAACCGGTTTTTGTTTTATAACAATCCACCTACCCTTTCTACTCGCCCATTCAGTATATTTTCTAGCACTGCTCTCCCGACCCCAACCTTTGCCTTCTTCACTACTCACGGCCACTCGGCATTGTACATTAACTGTCTATTCTCATTCTAATAGACCCTTTGTTATCCTCAACGCCAGAAATGTCTTTTCTTTCCGTGAAACCGTCATTAAAATGTCAGGATCAGACGGTCTCAGCTACCGACTGTACATAGATAAAGTTTCTTCGTTTTTTTGTTTTTTTTTCGCAAGTCCCCAGTCGTCACTGTTCCCTAGTACTTAACTGTAGTAACTCAAAAAAATCGAAAAATTCATTTTAATACATGGTGAACTACATTCAAAGCCGCATCAAATGATCTTGGATCTAGACTTCCAAGCTAAAAAAAAAAATAGCCAAATAACAAACTTTCAAAAAGTCATCTTCACTAGACCAGTTGTGCTAGAATAAAAGTTTTTTGGCTCCTCCTGAAAAGTAGACAAAACCAGTCACTACAGTTTCAGGGAACAGTAACGCAGTGTAGATCTTCCTGTCTGCCTCTAGATTTCAACACAAGAACGTACTTAACACAATGGAAACGAATGAAAGACTGAAACAGATGCCGACGGCGGGCAATGTTAATTTAAAGACAAGGACAAGGCAAAAAGTAACGTGTGAAGTCTAGAATGTGCAAGGAGCAATCATCAATTCCAAGTGGTGTTGGGGGAAGAGGGGGTGGGGGGGGGGCAGGCTAAGGATGATGACATTACCATATTGCCAGTAGTTCAAAAGAAAGTCAAGGCATTTGTGTCTAGAGTTCTGAAGAATGCAAACTTTTGTCTTCCAGTAAGTAATTCTCTTGACTTGACACGCGTGCCCGCCCACACATACAGACAAAGGCAGCAGCCACAATGCCCTGTACTCATAACCAAGAGATATTAATTTGCCATCTTGTTGTATGCCACATTTTTCCGATTTCGAGGTTTTGTCATGAAAGTGGTTCTGTCACTCCTAATTTTGTTATGTACAAATGCCATTCCAATCGGTTAATAAACTTTTCGAGATATATGTTGTGTTTGTGATGTAATGTTATATGCGTTTTGGTCCGGATTTTGCACAATCCTTCAAAGTTTCAATAATCAGAGGAAGAGAAATTTTTTCTCGAAAAGGCAATAATGCACATACAGCAGTATGGAAAGTACCCGACGATATTAATATCAAATCCACAAATTGTGTTAATATACTTTACTTTAGTGGTATTCCATTCTAAAGCTCGGACGGAATATCATACTAATAGAATTGATTTTTTAAAAATTTGTTGTAGCCCAATTTACCTGCATTTTTAAATGTTTGTGGCGACTGGGACGGGAAGGGCTATGGACGAGAGAGAGACAGAGAGAGAGAGAGAGAGAAGAGAGAGAGAGAGAGAGAGAGAGAGAGAGAGAGAGAGAGCGAGAGAAAGAGAGAGAGATGGGGCGTCATCTATTCTCGATTAGTGCAGTCGTCATTCGTCCACTGAAGGCAGCTTACTTAAGGCACCTTGATGTACTGATGACTGGTGGCATGCTGATGACAGATGTTGGTGAAAAGTAGATTAAAAAAAAGAGGCAGAGAACAATGGAAAAAGAAAGCAAAAGTAGGAAAGGGGAGGGGGGGGGGCTGCTGCACAGGAAGTTGAGGATGAAGAGGAAGAGAAGTTAAAAAAAGAAAGATAGATGTGGGTTTCGTGGTTGATTCTTTATTATCAATAAGAGTTCAGTTTGCACAGAGAAGCGCGAATGTTGATTCACTTTAATGATAAAGAGATGTTAAAATTGGAAAGAACCTTTTCTCAGTAACAATCTGAATAAGACGAAAGTATAGACAGCAGAAGGATTCAGTCCACGAGGACAGGCTGTATGAAGGAAGGAATGAAGATGTGAATGAATGAACAGGATTGATAAACGAAGAGATGAATGGACGAGTACTTAATTCATTACCTGTCTGGGCTCTCACCTTGAGTACCTCTCACCACACAAATACCGCCCTGTTTTACTGATACTGTGTCAACTCATATTTTTTTTGCTTTTGTTATTTACCTGAACTCAGCAGAGGAGAGCTTGATTTATGACCCTGAGTAAATCGATCTAGCAAACCCAAAATACATGAAATTGCATGAGAGGAACAAGACAGTCTTGAGTCCGGTGAGCATACAGCAGATTTGTGCGCGTGCGGTTTTCACATTACCTTTGGAGGCGGAGTGCAATTAGGTGCATGCTGTGCTCCTCGTAAAAACGGGTGTCGGATAGGAAACCAAAGTTGCTCCTGACATTACTCCTTCCTTCGGGAGAGCAAATAAGTCTTCAATATTCTCTTACAAAGTATACTTAACCAGCTATGTAAAAAAAGTTACCTTAGGCCTACTGAAATCACGTTGAAATTAAACTATTGTAAAATATAACCATTCCCTATTTTATACCCATTCTGAAGACAATGTGCCATTTGCTTTTTATGGGAGGCGATTGAAGAAAAAGTAGTCGGGAATATGATAAATATTTTTGTGTTTTTTGTTGGTTTGTTTATTTTTGGGCTTAAAACAAAATTTTAAAAAGATGAAATTCACTCTGAATTCGTAGGAGCCAGATAGGAATTTACTTGTTTTTGGCGTAAAACACGATTTAAAAAAAATGAAATTCAGTTTGAACAAAGATGCTAGAAACAATAACATGAGACAGCTGGCACGTTTTGCGTGCACAAATTTCGCACCGTCACCTAGCGGCGAATGCGCAGAAGTCATGAACAGTGCCGTATTTTACGAAAGCCAAGATATGGAAAGTATCGAATTTTGTTCACTGTTCAGCTGTCAATGTCGGCCGTGATTGAAGTAATTTATTTTGTACTTATAATTTCGGTCTCTGTGGGGAAAAGTCTTGCTTTTTTTTTTTTAAGTTGCAGTAGCATTGTAAAAAATCCTTATCATGAATTTCTCATTATATCAAACATTCTTTTCGTGCAGTGCGCCATGGGCCCAGTACCCGATCAATGCGCAAATTGTGTGCACGATTTTTTTTAAGAGGTGCGAAACAGGGAGTGTCTTATCTTATTGCATGTAATATCTTTGCTTTGAATTCCCAAAGAGGTAGGAATTTACCGAGTTAATTCTTTTGTTTAAAGAACTAAAATTCCATGTCAAATAGTTGAAAGGATCCACGGAGAAACACTGCGGCAACAAAGGAAGCAATCTGAAACACGCAAGTGCTTACACAAAAAGAATCTGCCGCCCTCTCTTTCGTGGGCTCGGTTACAGTAACAGCGCTGTTTCAAATCAACGAGTGAGACAGTGGAACACGAGAAGAAGCCTCAAGGAATTTCAGACGAAATTTTTTTTTCGCTTGCCGAAATTCACTGTCATGCTGCTTAAAGTTTGACACTGCACACATTTTTGTCTTCTATTTGGCCCCGGGGAACCGCGTGTCTTTTCCAATAACAGAATGTCGTAAGCGATTCATTCTTCACAATCTTTGCATTATTTTCAAAATATGCAACGAAATTTCAAGAATCTCCATATTGTCCGTCTTGCGGTCATTTGAGGAAATTTTAGCCTAATTCTTCAGCCAAGACAAACCTGACATTGTTCTTAACTCTTACTAAAATCGTGGACATTTATTTTCCTTATTTGTTTCTTTATTTATTTTCGCAGACTCGAAACCTTCAAAACGGGATTTAAGTCATTATGTCATGGCAGTAACGACCTGGGGTTTCAGATTTTGTGCACTCAGTTGATGCAATGTTTATATTCTGACACTCTTTTTAAACTGCTGCATTTGCGCACAAAAAGACATTCTCAGCGGACCCCCTACGTCGAGCATGCGTCTTGGCAATCAGTGATAGGAAACATTATGTCTCATGTGTTTATCTTTCACATCTTCTTCTTTTCTTCTTATTCTTCTTTGTCTTCATCAACATCTTTTCTTATTCCCTTCAACCACTTCTCTTTTCTTCCTTCTTCAATTTCTGATGTCATTAAAATTCTCGTTCATGCTGATGAATTTGTTATCGTCTATACAGAATGAACTAATTATCATCGTTATGGCAATGTCCCCTTGACTACCTCCATGCATAGAACTTCATCATCATATTTGTTTCCGGAACTTCCTCTTCTCCTATCTATCTCTCCCCAGTCCTTCTCTCACTCATCTCTCAATAGTCCTCGTTATTGCCGCCAGTATCATTATCATCATTAGAACATTGCAGAACTGCACACTCTTCTCAGCACTACGAGAAACATATTGGCCCAAACCCACCGATTTGCCAGAACTGCAGAAAACCGTAGATTTTCTTAAAAGAACAAATTTAATCTGCAGATTTAGATTGCTGAACGAAAGAAGAAGAAGAAGATTATCATCATTGTTTCCTTCCCTCCTTCCAAAAACCTCTTTCTCATTCTCTTTCCATTGCTGTTCTTTCCTTCACCGCCCTAAGGGTTTGGGATGTGACTTTGCTCTGGTCCGGGGGACGGCAGAGATGTGAACTTTAGGCCTATAACTTAGCTCAGACATGGGCAACCAAGGGATGCAGGCAGGATCTGGTCCCCCAATACTTCTGGCCGAAGCACGAGGTTGGTTGAAAATTATTTTTACATACCCTTGCTGAGCTCTAAATAAATAAATAAATAAATAAGACACATGCACATGCCTCACCCCTCCAAATCAAACAGGAGCTTTTTCTTTAACCCTCTAGTGCCCAAACACAAGATTCTCTCGCCCAGAATGTCTGAAACTTAAAAACCAACACACAGACACGCACACACATTCATAGGGGTCAAGCGATTGCCAGAACATAAAAGTATCAGAATCCAAATGTCAGCAATCTACTGATGAATTTGAAAGAGTTTCAAATATAGAACGTTGGACTCGCATTGATTAGATCAAATATGGAAAAACCGGTCACTAGAACTTTAAAAAGAATTCAACTTCCAAATAAATAACATGCCAGTTATGAAAGGCTTTCACTATGAGGTGCCACTGTCCGGCCCTATGCAGTCTCACATATTTTTTTACATAATATATGGTCTTGGCTGTAAAGTGTCAAAGGGCCTTAAGACACGGAGATGACAAAGACATCAGCTATACTCAATATGGTAATAGCAAAAATTATAGAAAAAAAAACAACAACAACAACCCTAACTCTTTGATTGCCAACGCAGTGAAACTGATTTCTTTTTCTTTTTAAAGTTTTGGTAACGCGTACGCGTAGATCCTATAAGTGTCACCTCTGCATGCAGAAGATATGAGCTGAAATAGTAATACCTCTTTGTAACGTGAATATGATCTGCCCCCCCCCCCCCCCAAATGCTAATTACGATCACCTGAACTCAGAGTTGTTCACATTTTACCCTACGCATCGAGTACCGAGACGGACCATTCCGTCTTTCACTATATTATGTCCCCAACTTGCGCGCGTATAAACGCTCTGAGTACTACTCACAGAGCTCTGTGGTCCTAGTCTTTTTCGTTCACTTATGAAAGGGTGTGGTGCGACTTGTTGCACTGTTGACACGGATGATACGCGCGCAAGTCGGGGGACGGAATTTGGCGAATTGATCCGCCTCGTCGGTATTCTGTGTCTTGGACTTTACTGAGCAGGGACTGAAAGGGTTAAAGTTAACAACTCTTTTCCTTTCTCATTTTTTTTTTAAACGGGGGTGTGAGCTTGTGGCATTTCTCTGCAGCCACCTGCACCCTGTGTTTGTTTTTTTTAAACAATGAACAAATCCGAGATGTCGATCCGGGGCGCGGCTTAGAATAGACTAAACAATACAGGGACACCGACCACCGCATTTGCCGCAGGTAATCCGCCTTTGATGTTTTAAAATACAAAAGGTCGTATCATGTTAAATGTCTGTGTACCGAATCAACTGTATCGACATGACAGTGGTCTTACACTGTTGCACCAACTTAGAACTGGGAGTTTCCAAATTGTGGAGAATGGACCTCTCTTAACTCTCTGCAGTTAACGCATTTTTTTTTTACCTTTTCTGAAACCCAGTGAGGGTTGCCTCAAAGATTGCATGCTAGTGACAACTTATTTACATAGAATATGGACATTTTATGTATGGTTGGAAAGTGCATTGGATGAAGTTTAACATCATGCAATTTGTTTATGAATTGAAAAGAGGTTGTGTGATAGGGAGTTAATCTTGCTCGACGATGATCTTCGATTCACATATAAAATATTATAATATGGTTTGTTTTGTTTCATTGTTTTTCCAATTTTTGTTTGTTTGTTTTACTTTCCTTTGATTTGATTTGATTTCGTTTTTGTTTAGTTTCGTTGGTTTGGGTTTTCATAATTTAACTTTGCTTGGTTTGATTTGTTTTGATGTGATTCGACTTGGTTTTAGTTTTTAACAGAAATTGTTTTAACGCACTATAATTTCTGACATGGACCCACAGCGAGACTTTGGCTTTCTGGAAGAGACTAAGATCTATAACTTGATATTAAAACATTTACAGACAATTACAAAACTCTTTTCAGATTCATACAACAGAATTTTAAAGAATTTTGCCCATGTAATAAAATTTACACGGATTTGTTTAATTCTGTTTGTGAAATTTAAATTGATGAAACCGAATACCTAAAATAAATAAGTATTCGAATAGACCGTGAAAGGCGCAAAGTGGCCGGTATCGCGCTGACGCGCCGTAAAACCCAAAACTCACAGGCACTACAAAAGAAAGTTAAGTTATCAACAGATACAGTACTTTTTTGTTTGTTTTTGTTTGCGTTTCATTCAGCTAAATAGTATAACAGTGCACACATTGGGGAAATTCAGAAGGTTTGTAAATAATTATCTCACCTCGTTCTTGTTTTGAAACTGGTATGAGGTACCCAGGGCCGTTTTATGGGCCCTTGGGCAAAGCAGTAGGATTTTCATCCCCGTTTCAAAACCCATGTAAATTTGCATTCGTGGGGGCCCCTAAACCCTTGAGGCCCCTGGGCAACTGTCCAGTCTTCCTATGCGCTAAAACTGCTCTGGAAGTACCGAAGATGAGCGATTCGCATCTTACAACAGGTTGAAAACCTTGGTTCTGTAAGCTCACCAGACATAAACAATGATGACATGAAATGATTGATATTTCAGTTAAGTCCTTCTCGACTCTTCCGATACACCTCTTATATCTTTTCTCTTTCCCATCTGTGTTACTCTTATCAAACATGTGGTTTGGCCTTAAAGATTTTCTCTCTATCTTTTCCTTCTTTTGTCTCTTTCATTCTCTCTCTTACTTTTATTTCATATTCTTTAGATTGATTGTGTTTATTTTACGATTTTTATGCTCTCTTTCTTTCTGCATTTCTCTCACCCTCTCTCTCTCTCTCTCACTCTCTTTGTCTCTCCTCTCTTTCTCCGGCTCTCTCTCTTTGTAGCTGTTTCTTTTCTCAGTCTTTCTGTCATTCTCCTATTTGTGGCTGGATCTGACAAAACTGGGCTAAAGGTAATATTTTTATACCTCTTTAAAAAATCAACATAAAATAGATCTATTTCTAATTGGATTTCAAGCAAAATATTTTAAGTGAATGCAGGAAAATGGTTAATCTTTCATATTATAAGCAAATTTCAATTTTCATAGAAATGACTTTTTGCACCTTCGGAGGCGTTTTCTCAAGAATTTAGCCTATCACTTTAAGCCCGAGTTCGTCATATCCACTCACCTTTACCTGTGTTGAAATGTAAAGACTATGGACAGCGGGATAGTGGTAGAAAGGACGGAGGAAAAAGAAGAAGAGAGAGAGAGAGATAAAAAAAGAAGGAAAACAGAAAAAATGAAGGATGGTAGTCACGAAGAATGAAAACACGATCAAATTAAAAACTGGAAAATGAGCAGGTTTTTTTTCTCATACCTGAGTGCACGTGTACCTGTCCTTCATATCATACTCACGTCTCTCCAGGGCTTCAATATCCCTTCCCCCTTGAACCCCACCCCCTCCCAGCTGCCTCTTTCCTTGTAACGCGCATACTTTTTCCAATCAAAAGCTCCGTGTTTTATCATTCTGTACTCGTGGGCGGCAGTTTCTGTTTCACCAGTTTCAAACCCCCCCCCCCTCCCCTCCCTCCTCTTCAGTTCCCACCCATGTGTGAGTGTGCACGAGCACACACGAGTGCTCGCATGTGTGTGTGTATGGGGGTGGGGCGGGGGGGGGGGTTGTATGATAACGGTGAACTTCCATGTGCCTATAGTTATGTTCTTTCCTACTTCCTACTACTTAATAATTATGTTCCTACTTCACGGAGGTTTTTACGTCCTCCCTCAGTTTCATACAAACAAAAGCAACTCGTTAGTAAGTTGTGGTTTTTTTTTTTTTTTTTACACATTATGAACTGGTTTGCCGGGCTGTAGCATGATAGACAGTTATAAGGAGGATGGATAAATATAGGTAGATAGATAGACCGACAGACAGACAGACAGATTGGTAGATAGATAGATAGATAGATAGATAGATAGATAGATAGATAGATAGATAGATACATAGATAGATACATAGATAGATAGATAGATAAATAGATAGATAGATTGATAGATAGATTGATAGATAGATAGATAGATAGATAGATAGATAGATAGATAGATAGATAGATAGATAGATAAATAGATAGATAGATTGATAGATAGATAGATAGATAGATAGATAGATAGATAGATAGATTAATAGCTACATAGATAGATAGATAGATAAATAGATAGATAGATTGATAGATAGATAGATAGATAGATAGATAGATAGATAGATAGATAGATAGATAGATAGATAGACACCATTTGTCTGCATGAAACATGTATGTAGGAAGACTAGAGAGCACCGGAAAGAATTTAGACTCACAATGACAATTTCAGCTGTTGGAAACGTAACCTCGCAGGTGTGCTCATGCAACCCCAGCTGCCTAGAGTTTCAATTTGTTGCGCCCTGAGGATGAACACGACCAGTTCTATACGACTGGAAATGCCTTGTAGACTGTGTTACATTAATATAGGGTACCGGCTGAGTTCCCGGCCCTGCCCGGGATAAATCGATTTATTCGTTTCAGTTCTGGGTGATAATTATGGACCTACTTCATTTTGCCTGTTCCTTTAGCTTTATTTTATTTTTGCTTGTTTGTTTTTACGTTTTACTGCTCTCCCTTTGCGCGTTGACGTCCTGCGCGTCCCGCCAGCATCCGTCAAATGGCTTTGATTTGCGCACAGGTTAGTTTGTTTGCACATCGCAGGAAATGATAACGACATATTGTGTTAATGGAAAAGAAATATTATAATATTTTCCTAGGGATAATATTGAAAACACAAACCTGTACTTTTGGCCCTGCAGCGTCAATCTGCCAATTCCAGACCCTTTCTTTTTCCTGGTCTAGATCTAGGTACATTGAGAACACACATACAAAGTTTTATACTTGATAGTCTTAGAACTCAATCTCATCATTCAAACCAGTCCTAACCGGAAGTTGTTTTGCGAGTGTGATACAGTCTATACCGGGACCAATCCTAGTTACATTAATTTGCCGAAAAAATAGACCGAACGCCAATGTGTCGCAACCTAGAAACTAATACAAACGTTCTACGAGTTATTAATTATTTTTTTATTTTCTGTGCCGGGGACACGACGGCAGTCTATACTAAGCACTGTATAAAATCTGAGGGCCACCGAATCAGCATTAACAGAGCCCGTCGTATGAGCATTTGTGTCTTTTCGAGAAGACGAGGCTTGAAACTTTGAACAGTTGTGTAAAATCAGAGGACAATATTACGTCACAAACACAATCATTTCTGGAAAACTTTTTAACCAAATAGAAATGACACTTATACATTGTGAAACTGGGAGTGACAAAATCATTTTTATGACAGAACCCCAAAATCTGCAAAATGTCGCATACGTCAAAATGGCAAATATCCGACGATATTTTGTTATCGAGTACAGTAAATGAGAAAAAAAAAATTGATGAATAAGGAAAGTGATTTTTAAAAAAACCCCGAAAATATTAAATTCTATTTTATTTAGGGCTAGTTCATTAAAGTTTATTATATTTTACATCATGTTAAACTAATTAATGTGTAACAATAATAATTCGGTGTAACAATATAAGAATGATTGTTTATAATCTATTTAAGAATGGCTGGACTTTGTAGATGTTTTTAAGTGCAGCACAGTCGTAATTTTGTTAGGTATCCTCAGGGTGGCAAGCGTCGGTCTCCATATTGTCTCACTAACTTCATTTTGTGTTTGTAATTGTAATTTGTCGGTCTCCCTGTCGTCCATTTGTCTGTCAGCCTATTTGTCTGTCTGCCTGCCTGTCTGTCTGTTTGTCTCTCTCAGTGTGACTGCCACTTTATCTATATCTGTGTAAGTTTGTCATTGCCATTTTTTGTTTGTCTGTCTGTCCGTCGGTCTGTCTGTCTTTCTCTGCCTGTGTCTCTATCTAGCGATGTCTCTCACTGACATTCTTGGCATCTCTGTCTTTCTGTTTGTCTGTCTGTGTCTCTCACTACGTCTCCCACTACCACTCTATCTTTGTCTGTCTGTCCCTGTCTCTCATTGCTACTCCGTGTCTCCTTCTTTCAGTTTGTCTGTCTGCTCACTCCCTGTCTATGTATCTCACTGCCACTCTCGCTCTGTCTGTCTGCCCGTCTGTCTGTCTGCCCCCCCTCTCTCTCTCTGTGTCTATGTCTCTCACTACCACTTGCTGTGTCTCCCTCTGTCTGTTTGTCTGTCTGTCTGTGTGTCCGCCTGTCTGTTTCTCTGTTTCTCTCTCTCTCTCTTCAGTTTCTGTCATTTTCTCTGACAAATATCAACAAACTTGTAATTAACTTCATAAGAATGTCAGTAGTCTGATTACTTAACGCCAGTGCAGGCAGGACCAGAACAGATTAAACTTACTGTCACACATTAATGATGGATTATTATACAGTACTAGCTGAGTTACCCGGCCCTGCCCGGGAGAAATATCTTTTATTACTTATAATGATCCAGATCTAGTACACAAAGTAAAGTTCCTTCCACAGACAAAAAAAAAAACAATGACAGAATCAGTATCGACTCGGATTCCGCGCCTACTCTGGACTGGAGTTTGTTTACCCTTTTTAGGTAAAGTTTACGGGCGATCCACGTTTTCGTTAATCCACAATTTGCTTCCTTCAGCGAATACACCTGATGGCCCGTGCATAAGGCAGACGGCACAGAAACTCATGCCTTCAAACTTTGAAACGCAACCGGAAGTTTAAAGTCGAAACAAAACAAAGGCAGGAGGGAGGCCATCATTGTTGAAGAGAAAGCATTATTCGATGTTTTTAGGCCTATTTTCATTTATTACAAAATTACGATACTTCGCTTTCATGTCAAAGGAATAAACAAAGTAGCAAAAAGAACTATCTTTCACATGTAATTTTTTCAGGTCTGGGCATTTCTTCCTCGCAGCAGTGAATTTTTTTTCCTTGCTGTTTTTTTTTATACAGTACTACAGTATTACAAGGGGACAAGGTGATCTAGAGGGGGGACAAGGTGGTCTAGAAGCAAGGTACTCGCCTCTCATGCCAAGGGTCCCGGGTTCAAAACCCGGCCGGTGCAGGCATGTTGGAAGTTTGGGATTTTTCTCATATTTTCGTGTCCCTGATCCTATTGGGGGGTAGGATCGAGTACCTAGTCTTCTCGGATAAGGACGAAAAAATCGGAGGGCCCGTGTGCACGTTGCGCACGTTAAAGATACCTTGGTAGTTGGAAATCGAAAAGAGCAGGCCGAACAGGTCGCTGCCCGGGCAAAATTAAATAAAATGCATCCCTAACATTCCCTCCCCTCTGTCACAAATCCCAGACTGGGAGATGTAATAAGTTATGACGGGACAACAGTCACGAACAAACAAGTTAACACTTAACAGAACAACCCATCAGACTCACACATTTATTAAACATAATTATACATATAATAGCGCAATTACATACATTATATTATTGAAATGAACTGCCGTACAACGGCCTTATTCTCACACACACTCTCTCTCGGATCCACAATCCGGTAGTTACTCCTAAAGGCACTTCGGCCTCAGCCTCTCCCCTCAGGGTCTTAATAGCACATTAATGATTCACTGGCACCGCCGTCTCTCAACATCACCTTCCTATTGCCATACAACTTATCAGTTCACTCGCCCATCATCATGGCAATAATATAGTATCTCATTCACTCTCATATCTACGTCCCTGTCCGTGGCCTGACTGCCACGACTTTATGTGCCTCTACTGTCCTGCCCCGACAGCCTCACTTCTGGCCTATGTCTGGCCTCCGGCCCTATGCTGGCCTATCCCTTGTGCTCATCGAGGTGGCTCTTCGGCCCGTCCCCGACACCAGTCATTACTGGAAAGACTCTTCCACTAGTCTTCTCGACTGCTCCCTTTATGTCCGCCCGATGGGCTCTTATTCACAGGTCCGCTCCGTCGGACCTTCTAACTTGCAGTGATAGTAATACCGCGCTTTCGCCTCATTCAGACCTCCCCCACTACTCACAACAGCACGCTTAACTTGCTGTCTACTGTGAGCCCTTCTTACTCTACACCCGCTCTGTAGCAATCCCCTTAATTGCACTCACTCCACTCGTGACATCATCCCCCACCCCAAAAAAATTAATGCAATTAATTTCAAATCGCATCAAGATGACTGTCAACGAGTGAGCGTGAGCAATACCTACACTAAAAAAAATGACCTAGCAGTTCCCCTAGTATATAAAATACCGAAATCAGGGGAAAATATGGGGATCAATATGGCCTGCAATATGCATATATGTGTCACATCATGAGTAGCTAACTAAACACAATACTTAATACAGAATCAAAAACCAATCAACCTATCAACCATTCTTCATATCATATTTATAATGTGAATATTTTAAAGTCGACTTATTCACACAGATCCTGTCAATGTTCCTGTCCTCTGATGTATAAGCTCCTGAAATCTTGCCCTAGGCTCGACTAAGGTAGTCGGCGATATGATTGCTGGTTCCTGGAATTGGTT
The DNA here is from genome assembly GCA_963931925.1 of Onchidella celtica. Classification (NCBI taxonomy): domain Eukaryota; kingdom Metazoa; phylum Mollusca; class Gastropoda; order Systellommatophora; family Onchidiidae; genus Onchidella; species Onchidella celtica. Next base: position 66,742,864 of record OZ007570.1, on the reverse strand, counting down.
GAATAACGAAGGTATACGGCTGCAAAGCCAATGCCCATCTAGACAAGCGTGGGCTGGACGAACGATTCTTCGACAAAAATGTCAGTGGCTTGTGGTCTGTCTGGATACAAAATTCTCGTCCCATGAGATAACGTCCTAGTTTCTGGACGGACCAGACAATGGCAAGACACTCAGGCTCTATCACAGAATACTTTCTTTCTCTCTGCAATAACTTCCTACTGACATAACATACAGGATGGAGACATTCGTTCTTCTCCTGTAGAAGACAAGCGCCGACACCAGAGTCCGACGCATCCGTTCTGAGGATAAAATTAGATCGAAAATCGGGTAATATCAGAATGGGTGACGATGATAATGCTGTCACCAAATTATCAAATGCTGTCTGACATTCAGACGTCCACTGGACCTTATCGGGTTGTCCCTTCTTAGTAAGGTCAGTAAGAGAAGATGACAAGGAGGAAAAATTTGGAATGAACTTTCTGTAATAATTTAAAATTCCCACTAAGCTTCTGACTTGTTTCTTTGTTTTAGGGATTTGCAACCCTACTAACTTGTCAATTTTTGTTACTTCAGGTCTCTGAACACCTCTACCCACGATATGTCCTAAGAATATTATCTCTGGACATGCCAAATCCATCTTTGCGGGTTTAGCAGTTAGCCCAAACTGGCGTAATCGTTGAAAAATTACTGTTAGTGTCTGAATATGATCAGACCATGTCGACGTATGACATGCTATATCGTCAAAGAATGACACGACATTAGGTATGTCCTTCAACACTAATCTCATTAATCGTGCAAACGTCGCTGGCGCGTTTACCAACCCAAATGGCATGACCTTAAATTGGAATAATCCAATGGGCGTTTGGAACGCCGTGTATTGTTTAGACTCCTCAGTAAGCGGGATTTCCCAATAACCTTTCGTTAAATCTATCTTGGAAAACCACGTGGACCCGGCCAATGAAGCTATTAATTCCTCCTGAAACGGGATAGGCTCCCTATCGCCTACCGTAATAGTGTTCAGTCTTCGAAAATCAATACAGAACCGCACCGATCCATCAAGTTTTTTCACGAGGACGATGGGTGATGAATACGGCGATGTTGATGGTTCTATCACATCTAACTTCAACATTGACTCAACTTCCTTTATGACTCTATCTCTCGAAGAAAAAGGCAACGGATACGGTCTAAGAAATACTGGCTTATCCGAAGTCAACTTTATTTGGTGCTGGATCACCGTAGTGCGACCCGGCAAATCCGTAACAACATCCGGGAATGACGCTAAGAGGGTCTCAAGTTCCCTACTCCTTGAACTCGTAAGGTCAGGGTTAATTTTTACGTCCCTGTAACCTTGTGTCGCAGTTAACTCCGGCAATTGAATTTGTAACTCTTCCTGCGCCTCGGTGTCGCTTACGTCACAGTCCAACTGGTCTACGACCCCCGTACAAGCAGTAGAGAAGACAGTCTCCTCTGGTCTTGTCTGTGCACACAGATACTGTGGTCTCTCATAAAATCTCTGTAGCATATTAACATGGAAAACCTTACTCGCTCCATCAATGTGGATAGCGTAATCTACCTTTGAAACAACTCGCTCAATAACATAAGGGCCTTTCCATGTCATCAATAACTTATTATGGTCCGTAGGTAACAGCAACAGAACCTTGTCTCCTGGCTTAAAAATTCTCAGTTTGGAACCTCTATCTTTATAGTCTTTTGCTCTTTTCGAAGCGATACCAGACGCTTCTTCTGCTATAGTGCGCGCTGCAGATAGTCTTTCTCTTAAATCAACAAGGTACTGAAACACCGAAATCTGCTCATCGTCTCCCGATGATGGCGACGTCATCATGTCCCGAAGAACATCAGTTGGGCCCCTAGGACTACGACCGTACATCATTTCGAACGGCGAGAATCCCGTTGACTCCTGTCGTACCTCTCTGTACGCGAATAACACTGCAGGGATATATCTATCCCAATCTTTAGGGCGATCAGCAGCTACCTTACGCAGCATCGACTTCAACGTCGAGTTCAATCTCTCGCACATGCCATTAGCCTGCGGATGATAAGGGGTGGTAGTGATGGGTTGTATACTGAATAAGCGGAACAATTCCTTCATCATCTGCGACGTAAATTGCGCGCCCCTATCAGACAGAATTTGCTCTGGTATTCCTACCCTAGCGAAAATTGCAAACAACGCTTCCGCGACTGCCTCAGACGTTATGGTCCGCAGAGGAACCGCCTCTGGCCATCTCGTAGCATTACATATGACCGTTAAGAAAAATCGATTCCCCCTATCGGTCGCTGGGTGAATGGGGCCAACAAGGTCTATCGAGACCTTTTTAAACGGTTCCGAGACCGTGGGGATCTTCTGAAGAGGAGCCTGGGGTGTACGACCCTTATGCGTCGTCTTTTGGCACGCACTGCACGTCTTACAATAGACCTGCACATCTCTGTGGATCGATGGCCAGTAAAAATTTTTAAGAACCCTTTCTTTGGTTCTAGCTATCCCCATATGACCCGCTAGTGGGACATCATGTGCCAAATGCAATACTGTTGCGATCAGCAACGCTGGCACAACGACCTGCTTTAAAATGGAGGACACCGTTACATACTTACGGAACAGAATGCCCGCCTGAACAATAAAGGAGGACGACCCGTTCTTATATCTCCTCGTTTTCTCGGTTCGCGCTTCCCCAAAACATGGGTTTAATGATGGGTCCTCCCTTTGTAATCTCGCCAAGCGCTCTGGCGTGATATCTAGGTTGACCGCTGGCGTCGCCAAAGGTCTAATCTTATCTTTATCCGCTACCCGTCGACGTGTTTCGACCGCGGCGCAAAAGTCAATACCTTTTGATTGCGACCATGCTTGCACGTTCCCATCGGAAGGGGAAACCACCCGTGATACATTCCCAATGATGAGCTGGGCGCCTGGAAAACAACCAACGACTGCTTCGACTTCCCCGCTAAGGAAAGGTGTATCTATCATTATTCTTGCCATGGGTAATTTCTCAATGGCCCCCGAAAATTGGATGCACGGGACAGTCTCACCTGTAAGCTGTGAATCCCGAATGCAGTCCCTATGCACTCCCACAACGGTAGATCCTGTATCTCGTAAAACCGAGACCGGTTCGTCCCCAACAAACCCCGGATAAACCCTAAGACCACCTCCTGTATGACATGAATTTATAACGGGGATCTTTCTCCCACAAGGTAAAACACCGGAAGATAATAACTTCTCACAACTGGGACACTTAGAATACTCTCCGCCTCCGTTGTCCGATGTAACACACGCAGCCGCATGATGAAATTTATTTGGGGAACATGGACTGGAGCTACTGTCCACGTTCGCCGCTATCCTACCTGCAGGGCAGTTCACGCTGATGTGATCTGCTCTTCCGCAGTTCCAACACTTCGCGGCCCTACACTCGCGCGAAAAGTGACCCACGCGTCCGCAAGTCCAACACTCCGCTCCCTGTGCTGCCCTAGGCCTGGGTCCCCGTGACCCCTCGCGACCGGAACTAGAGTCCCTATGCCGTCGGTCATCGGCAAAGGTCACAACTCGCCCCCGGCCATTACCGCGACCTAGCCCTCCTGCTCGGTCAAACTTACCGGATCCATATGCCGGTGATTGGCGATAGCCCCTACGCTGCCCCTGGGCTTGCCCGCTATAGGCACCACGCTGACGCGACCTGTCCCTAAGTCCTGCCGGCGACCCCTCGACAACGGCGACGTACCCAGCATCTTGGACGTACGCCCTGGCGACTGGTTTGGACGGATGCGCTGTACGGTATGCCTCCGCCAACTTAGACGCCTCCTGCACCGTCGCGGGTTCGTTCTCTTTCAGGAAAGCCACCAGATCTTTGTGGCACGACGCGTACAGCTGGTCACGGATCATTAGGTCTTTTAGTTTAGCGAAATCCGTGCCCACATGCGCCAAGTCTACCCAGTTCGCGAAATACTCAGTTAGTCTCGCGACGAAGGCAGCAAAGTCCTCCCTGGTATCTGCACGTGCTCGCCTAAACTGCTCCCGGAAATATTCCTCGGTACGCGCAAATCGGCGAAGCAGCAAAGCCTTCAGCTTATCGTAATCTTGCACGTCTTCGCGCTGTAGCTCTTTAAAGTAGGTTAACGCTCGCCCCTGCAATAGCGATGCCAGGTACGTGGCCCATAATTCCTTATTTTCCCCCCATTGCAATTGTGCGTTCAGTTCGAACCTGTAAAGGAAGGCGTCTATGTCGTCCTTCCGGTCGTCGAACGTAGGGAGCTTAATCCTAACACCACCTTTATTGTGTACCTGCCGCTCAACTGCTTCTGTTGGCGCATTCTTTTGGCTTTCCAACTCCGCGATTCTCATTCGCGTCTCTCTCTCCTGTTGGTTATCCCTAGATTCTATCTCCCTTAACTTTATCTCCCTCTCCTGCTCCTGAGCCTTAGCCTCTCTTTCGTCTTGCTTATCCTTAGCCTCTCTCTCCTGCTCCTGAGCCTTAGCCTCTTTTTCTCGCTCTCTATCCTTAGTACGCTCATCGCGCAAATCCGCCTGCTGTTCTTTGATCCAGCCGCGTAGCTCCTCTCCCTCCAGGCCAAGTTCCTTACCCAACTTCATTAGCTGTTGGAGTTCCGCCATTTCACAGATTTATGGTTATGGTATGTATTATAAGAGGACCAACCTGTCGGTATGATCACTAACGATACGACCAGAGACCTGAGATCACACCAGATATAACAATACCCAGTTGTCCCAAATACAATTCAGAAATTTACCTTTACAGCACAACTAATTCTATATCTATAAAATGCATAGCACTATTAATTATAAAAGAAAATAGAACGACAAGAATGAAGAAATACAGTAGAAGGACCACAAGTACGTCAAGGACAACGAACCAGACTAGGACAAGCTTCTACAGAAAAAAACTATAATGGAGAAAAAAAAAATGCAACCTAACTACGCCGATTACACTACACGGTACAAACAAGAACAGAGTCTGAAAAAAAAGAACGTATCTACAGATAGGGAGGAGAAGGACAAGAGAAACGTCTTCCTAAAACAAGGAGGAAGATAGAACGCTACAATCTAAACAAAAATACAGGTCCCTACAGAACTGTTCACTGTGATGAACGAAGTTCCAAATTTAGCCCACCTCCCGAAGAGGATAAACTACGCTCACCACAGCAAACCCGCGCCACCGCCCGTACAATCAATTACGACAAAAACAGAAAAACAGCGGAAAAAGACAGAAGAAAAGACAGCCCTTAATCCAGGGTACAAAATTTTTGACTTTTACTTAACTTTGACCCTAGATTTCAATTTCTCCCCTTCCTCGGAGCTCTGGCTGCTTGACCTCTACAGGCTGGCACACACACTCTGCAGAAATTTAAGTACACATTAATACATACTCATCAAAATACATGCATCAATACATATTATTATTCATAAACATACATAAATCATACCATCATGAAATTTCCATTCATCCCACGAACAAAGACAACAGCACGAATTCCTAGCACAACAGAAAAACAACTAGATATAACGAATACACAATGTCAAAATGACCACAGGTAAACAGGACGAGCCCCCAGTGTCACAAATCCCAGACTGGGAGATGTAATAAGTTATGACGGGACAACAGTCACGAACAAACAAGTTAACACTTAACAGAACAACCCATCAGACTCACACATTTATTAAACATAATTATACATATAATAGCGCAATTACATACATTATATTATTGAAATGAACTGCCGTACAACGGCCTTATTCTCACACACACTCTCTCTCGGATCCACAATCCGGTAGTTACTCCTAAAGGCACTTCGGCCTCAGCCTCTCCCCTCAGGGTCTTAATAGCACATTAATGATTCACTGGCACCGCCGTCTCTCAACATCACCTTCCTATTGCCATACAACTTATCAGTTCACTCGCCCATCATCATGGCAATAATATAGTATCTCATTCACTCTCATATCTACGTCGATGTCCGTGGCCTGACTGCCACGACTTTATGTGCCTCTACTGTCCTGCCCCGACAGCCTCACTTCTGGCCTATGTCTGGCCTCCGGCCCTATGCTGGCCTATCCCTTGTGCTCATCGAGGTGGCTCTTCGGCCCGTCCCCGACACCAGTCATTACTGGAAAGACTCTTCCACTAGTCTTCTCGACTGCTCCCTTTATGTCCGCCCGATGGGCTCTTATTCACAGGTCCGCTCCGTCGGACCTTCTAACTTGCAGTGATAGTAATACCGCGCTTTCGCCTCATTCAGACCTCCCCCACTACTCACAACAGCACGCTTAACTTGCTGTCTACTGTGAGCCCTTCTTACTCTACACCCGCTCTGTAGCAATCCCCTTAATTGCACTCACTCCACTCGTGACACCCTCTTCCCTGATCTCCCCCACCCCCCCCCCCAAAAAAAAACCCCGCCGACCGGCGCTGCACTGTGGTGACGACGTGCCTACTCCAGTTATAACTGGGCTGCAATGGCACAAAGGCAAATTTCCCAAATGGGATTAAAGAGTTAAAGAGTTGTACAAATATAAACATGGTCCAGCAAAAAGTCTTCTGAGCAGCAAATGAAATAAATTACCTCATCCACCTATTTTAAAAAGTCATTTGCTTTTTGGGCCTTGTTCTTCTCTGGTCTCGTTTCCCTTAACGAATTCACAATTATTATCCATTTTAAACCATATAAAAAAGAAAAATAGAAATATTTTTCCTTCCTCTCGTCCCTCTGATCTCCTCTGTTACTGAACAGATTCTCTCACTCCTAGATCTACTCCTTTTTTCTTACTTTCCAACTCTTCCCCATCTTTTACTCCTACCATTATTCATTTCATTTTTCAGTTTTATCTTTGTACCAACCACTTTCCTTCACTTCTCTGATCATCTCTCACTGCCTTGTCCATACCTATAATGTTTTCCCTCTCCCCCTCCCTCTCTTTCTCTCTTTCCCTCTCTTACTCCTCTCTCTCTTTCTCTCTCTTTCCCTGCCATTGTTTCCCCTGTCTCTCCCTGCCACTGTTTCTCTCCCCAATCTCTCTCTCTCTCCCTCATTATCTTTTCTCTCTTTCTCTCCCTCTCCTCGTAACATTGTTTCTCTCCCTCATCTCATCTCTCCCTCTTTTTCTCTTCTCTCTCTCTCTCTCTTTCTGCATGCTACTGTTTCCTCTCTCTTTCTCTTCCTGCCACTGTTTCTCTCTCCCCATCTCTCTCCCTACCACTGTTTCCTCTACCTCTCTCTCTCTCTCTCTATCCCTCCTTCCCTATCACTATTTCCCTTCTTTCTCTTTCTCCCTATCACTGTTTCTCTCTGTCTCTCGCCTTCCCCCCCCTCTCTCTCTCCCAGTACAAAGAAAACGCCTAGAATGCGAGAAATCAGCATTAGATTGATCAGGCCCTGCCTCCTTACAAGCTGCTGAAAGCTCGGGCAATGAAAGACTAATAAAGGTGAATACAGAGGGAGCTGTGCGTGGCGGCTGCTCTACACAAATCGTGGGCACCGCTCCTATCCGTGTGGCCTCGTGTCAAATGTTGGGGGAGGCAGGTAACGAAACCTTTGGCGAGGGTCAGGGGCAGTCGAGGGATAAACGTGTTTGTCGGTGTATTCGTATGGCCCCGGGGTGAAGAGGTCGACCGATGCCGTTCCAGCCAGTGCAAATTGTACATAATGGGGAGAAAGTTACAGCCTCTGTCTGAGATATTGTATTATCTTATCTCTGATTTCCTGCTTCCTTAACAGACAGACAAACAAACAAACAGTCTAATAGATAGATAGATAGATAGATAGATAGATAGATAGATAGATAGATAGATTAAATTTGATAGATAGGCAAATAGACAGACAGAGTGCTAGATAGATAGAAAGATAGACAATCGGGCGAACGGTCAGGCAGACAGGCAGGCAGGGAGGTGGACAGATAGATAGATAGATAGATAGATAGATAGATAGATAGATAGATAGAAAGATAGATAGATAGATAGACAGATTTCTTATTTTCTCACCATGACAACTCTGTGCCATCTATTCATCTACGTCTTTAAAGACGAGAGAGAGAGAGAGAGAAAGAAGAGAGAGAGAAGAGAGAAAGAGAGGGAAAGAAGAAGAAGAAGAAGAAGAGAGAGAGAGAGAGAGAGGGAGAGATGAAAGTCTAAGGCCACAACGTAGGAATCTAGATGGTGGCGGAAATCCCTGACCCAGAAGATGAAAAAAAACACAAAACGACGAACCGGAAGAATGAAAACAGTAATTATTACACAGCCCTTTCCAGTTTTCAGCTTCCCCCCCCCCCCCACACACACACACACACACTCTGCTAACTGCTGCTTCGTCATAGTTATTGCTGTTTGAATTGTTATCAGTGTCATCTCTGTGCTGTTCTCAAAACGTTCAGCCATGATCCACACCATGAAATATGACTGCATGCGTGTTTTTTGGATGTTGTTACAAAAGATGAACTTACATGTCAAGAAAAGTTATTGCCCAAATCTAGTGCTAACTGGAGGTGGTAGTTATACTACAAGACGTTCTGGAAGCCTTGCAGCACTCTCTCCTCCTCTCTCTCTCTCTCTTTCTTTCTCACACACATACACTCTCTCTCCCACTCTCTCTCTTCCCCACTCCTCTCTCTCTCGCTCCCCCACTCTCCCTCGCTCACTCTCTCTCTCTTTCTCTCCCACTCCGTCATTCTCTCTCTTTCTGTCTTCTATCTCTCACTCTCTTTGTCACCCTCTCTCTCCCACTTTCTCTCCCTCTCTTTCTCTCACTCCCTCTTTCTCTTTCTCTCTCTCTCTCCTTCTCTCACTCCCTCTTTCTCTTTCTCTCCCTCGCTCCTTCTGTATTATCATTCTGCTATACTCTGTCTACTGTCTTGCTACTTCCACGCACTCAAACTCAAACTCATTCTCATTCTCTCTCTCTCACACACGCACACACATACACACAGGCACGAAAACACATACAATGGCCTACACAAACATACTAGGTATAAGCATGCATTCATACGCAAACTTTCTTCGCAAAAATCGTTCACTGCCCTTGGTAAATCGATGGTTATACTGAAAACATTAAACAAAATGATCTGAAAATTTGTTTTAACATCTCACCTTGTCTTACCTCGTTTGAGACATCAATGTAGAATCGTTTATTTCATTAAACTGACACTTTTCTAGTACTTTTTATATAATTTATTATATACTTACACTTTTGATTTTTTGATAAATGCTTTAACGATAAAAAGCTGTCGTCAACGAACATCGCAGGGTGCAATAATTATGTATAATAACCATTTCCTATCTGACGCGCCGGAAAAAGCTAAACTCAGACTCACCCACACATGACACACGAATTTATACAAACAAACGCACACATACACGCAAATGCATTCCTACTGAAAAACATACTGTGCACACATACACGCAAATGCATTCCTACTGAAAAACGTACTGTGCACACATACACGCAAATGCATTCCTACTGAAAAACGTACTGTGCACACACACACACACACACACATTAAAAACAAAAAAGAATTACGAACGGCATCATATAGTCTGTTCAGTGCAAGGACCGACTATCTCCGTATTTGTGAAATAGAGATAATCACGTTTTGCACTGAACCGACGATACAACACACATGAAAATAAAAAAAGCAGTTCGAAGGAAAAAAACAACAACATACACTTACAAACCGCAAGTTGCCTTAGAAATATTTGCGGTTATTTTCGTTTCGCCACACACACTGTCATTGTTCCAGAGAGTCAGATTTCACGCCTTCAATTAGCTCTACAGATAGGCTGGCCTCCTGCTCACCCGGGGTTTTTGCTGTCAGTGGCGGAACCAGAGGCGGCGCCGTACTCGGGGTAAACCTACAGAGATCCGGACAAGTGTATTGAGTGCAGTGGCTGGAGCCAGAGAATGAGTACATATCATTCACGAACATTGGTAAGGGACGAACACATCAGTTGTAAATCTCACTAATAAGTTAGAAAAACTCAGTTCTGCATTACAGACAGACAGGTAGATAGATAGATAGATAGATAGATAGATAGATAGATAGATAGATAGATAGATAGATAGATAGATAGACAGACAGACAGATAGATAGATAGATAGATAGATAGATAGATAGATAGATAGGTAGGTAGGCAGGTAGGTAGGTAGGTAGATAGATAGATAGATAGATAGGTAGGTAGGTAGGTAGGTAGGTAGGTAGATAGATAGATAGATAGATAGATAGATAGATAGATAGATAGATAGATAGATAGATAGACAGATAGATAGATAGATAGATAGATAGATAGATAGATAGATAGATAGATAGATAGATAGATAGATAGATAGATAAATAGACAGATAGATAGATAGATAGATAGATAGATAGATAGATAGATAGATAGATAGATAGATAGATAGATAGATAGATAGATAGATAGATAGACAAAAACAACAACTCCATTCGTGTGTTTTGAAAAAAGCATTTGTCCCTTCCTCCCCCCCCTTTTTTTTTCCACCGTGAGCAAAACTGCTGAGACTCTCAAGTTAGGAAACTGTCAGTTGCAAGATCTCCTATGTCACTTTTCAGCTATATCAATTTGTTCTTCACATTTGGAATGAAAATTTACACTGATTGTCTCCCCCTAATCTTTTCTTGACTCTCTGACTCTGGAGCTCCTTGACAGAGCTAACTAAAGTCTTAGCGCCAGGTACGGCAAGGTGATACTTTGCCATCAATGAGCAAAGCTGATCTCGCAATGAGACACGTTTCTTTCGTGGCTGTTCTGACTCAATGCGCAAGGTCTCTCTTTCCGTTGGCTGGCTCAAGACAATTTTGACACACCCTGACTTGTAGGACAGACGTGTGTCCGTTTCGCTGGTGTGCGAGGCCCCAGTGACCTCCCTTTGTTTAGGTCTTTATTTTACGACGTTCGTTGACCTTGACATTTACACTTCACTTCTCTTGTTTTTATTTTTCTTCTTGTGGTAGGGATTCATTTTTGAGAATTTTGCCCCGGGCAGCGACCTGTTCTGCATGCTCTTTTCGATTTTCAGGGTTTCTTTGACGTGCGCAATGTGCACACGGGCCCTCCGAAATTTTCGTCTTTATTCGAGAAGACTAGGTGCTCGGTCCTATCTACCATAGGATCAGGGACAGGAAAATATGAGAAAAATCACAAAATTCCAACATGCCTGCACCGGCCGGGATTCGAACCGGTACCTTCGGCATGAGAGGCGAGCACTTTTCCTGTAGACCAGTTCCCCCCCCCCCCCCCCCCCCCCAGTTACCTCTCTAGACCACAGCTCACATTCAAACAGAGACGAAACTGACTTGACTCCGTGCACACAATTCGATGACGCAGAACACACAATGTGAATGAATCTTCTTCATTCAAAGAAGAGCGCTTACATTTTAGACCAATCAGGTAGATCTACCTAGCCCACGTCATCGAATTGTGTGCACAACATGTTTTACGGATATACACTTCATTGTTGTAAAAGCTGGGGATTGCTGGGAAGGCGGAGAGAGATCACAGTGCGTGTCCGCGTGGATGCGTGAGTGTATGAGTGCGTGCGTGTAACTGCGTGTAGGTAATTAACGAAATATTATAAAAACCACCTAAAAAAACGTCTGTGTCTTCCCATTTTCTTTTCGTTTTATTGTGTCGTTTTGGTATGATTTCTTTCCTGAGGCTTTGCTACAAAGATCACCCATTGCCATATTTTGACTGTGCAGGCAATAGCAGAAAACAATATTTGGGGGAAAACCCAGCTAGTTAAATGTAGGTCAGCCATCAAATAGAGTGGTGAGTGGAGAAGGTGAGGCAAACAGCTGGCCATGAGTAAAGCTCAGACTACTCATATCAACTGATAGTACCAAATGCAATATTTGCCTCACTTAAGGGCAAAGTTAAGGCCACAGAATTTTGCAAATTTTGGTAAAATTGGTGAAGCCTATTAGAATGGCAAGCTTATCATTGATCGCGTTTGTCATTTTCGTAGTTCATTTTTGGTACAGGAATGTGTTTACTAAATTACAGGCAAGTAGCGGTGTAAACTGTACAGCACAGTGCTATGCTGTATTTTTATTTATGATGTAGACAGAATTCTCAACGTCTGAGGCAAAGTTCCAAACAGTTAGCGAAAAAATAACACTTTAAACATCAACACTTCCTACATAGCTCTGTTTGTCATCAGTTTCCTAGGAAAATAACAATTTCTCCTGCATTATTTTCTGCAGCATTAAATAACAAATAACCACAGCATGTAAATTTACGAGCAAAATGCCGGGGACTTTTGTGTTCTATGCAGGGAGAAGGGAGGGGGGAGGAGATGGAGGGAAGGAAAGTAATACGTATAGATTAGGGAGGAAATTTATCACCAGGAGGTTTTTTGGTTGTAGATCAAGAGATTGTTTACAGTTTTCGGGAGGGAGCAATGTAGCGATAATTTTCTGGTTCTTTGAAAGCGACGTAGCTGGCTGTTCTAAGCATTTCCCAGTCTTTTGTGCTCTGCTTTCTTCTCTGATATTTCCTTCCTTATCCACGTTGTTCCTGTAAATTTATTCAAGGCTGTCGAGAGAGAGAGACAGGGAGAGAGAGAGAGAGAGAGAGAGAGAGAGAGAGAGAGAGAGAGAGAGAGAGAGAGAGAGAGAGAGAGAGAGAGAGAGAGAGAGAGAGAGACAGACAGACAGAGAGAGAGAGAGAGAGAGAGAGAGAGAGACCGATAACTCAAGAATTTTACCTTTTTAACTTCACGCAGTTATGCAATTTACATCGTTTTTGTGCATTTGTGGCCCTTGTGCACTCAGGTGCAAGTCCCACTTAATCATGTCGATATTATTATGACTGCACCGTAATATTCTGTAGCTTTTCAAGGGGAAGTCAGCCCCGTACGATATTAATACAGATTACCTTAGTTTTAGCACGGCTGATAGGAAAGTGTTTGAAAGAGACTTGAAACAACGGCAGACAGTAACTATTCGCCCTTTTGAGGGCTTGGAAGACGGCAATGAAGATGTCTGATACACGACAAGAAACCGGAGGAAAAAACCCAAAAATAACAGCAACATGAGCAGTGAAGTGTAAATGCCTGGGGCAAAGATCCCTGGAAAACAAAGAGCTTCAACCAGACAATTAGTATGATGATGTTGATGATGGTGATGATATTGTTCGTCCATCGTTCTCAATGATGACCATGACTTCACCTGCTATTAGTTGGGATATTGTCTTCTAAGGTGGCTGAGAAGGCCCTATCTGGGCATGGAACCGTGCCCGTGGGTGGTTGGGGAGATGAGCTGGGTGCTCGTGGGTTCTGTGCTGCTCTCTTGCGTTCAGGGGCTGCCTTGTGGTGTTGTTCAGCTGCAGCACTTGATCAATAGTTGCATACTACTGACTTGCACATCATAATTGTGATGTCCGCTTTCAGCATTAACGTTAGACCTATGATTTACGTTACTTTGACCCAGAAGTAAGATTATATACATTTTCCTTAAAAATCCCGCGAGACTGGAGCAGGTCTTCAGAGGAGAAGAATCCCCGACAAATAAGTGTATTGGTCCTTGACTTCTTTGCAAGTTGCAAGTCCTTCTAAGAAAGTAGAGGCAAGAATAGAAAATGAAATCTCACTATATAAACACAACCAAACAGATCCACATTACCCCCCCCCCCCCCGCCCATCACCACTATCCAAGCACTTTAAACACAATATACAAACACAAGTTGGCAAACCCAAGATTTGAAACTTACAAACTCTCATAAAACCGCTTGAAATAAACTAAAACTAACAAAACAACGATTAACATTATATCCAATACAAAGAAATACAACACTATACCTATTCATATACAAACCAAATGGCCTACAGCACTGCTGAGCTACGGTGCACCAGTAAAATATGTGCAGTTATTAACACAGTTATAATATTACAACAAGTTGACAGTTATACACATCAGTTTTCATAATGCAGTTGAGTTTTAAAAAAAAAAAAAAAATTGTCTTATAATATTTTATCTTATTCTTACATTTCATTTAAATGTACTTTTAAGAATGTTACTGGTTTACGCCTTATTTAGTTGAAATATAACTTTGTTAAAAACTGCAAAGTATATTTGACTGATCTTTTGACTATCTATATACCGTCACGACATCTTAGATTATCTGCAGACACTAAAAAGTTTAAAATTCCTAGGATGTCCCTTAAGAACATGGGTGAAAAGCTCTTTTTCTTTTCAAGGGCCTCAGATTTGGAATTCTCTGCCTCTGTCTTTGAGAGAGACTGAAAAGTTTATGACTTTTAAACATCAGCTGAAGAGTTATCTTTGTACACTCTGAATGTCCATCTAGGTTGTTGTTTTTTTTCCCTGAGTGTGCCCGTATATTGTGTGTGTGATTTATACATGATATAAATGTTGTAAAGCGCTTAGAACCTGGTTGTTAACGGGATAAAGTGCTATATAAATGCTATGTATTATTATTGTTATTATTATTATTATCTATTATATATTTCGGTAACTTGCAACCTTTGACATGCCTAACTGACCAACCTATACACTCTTCAGGCCTTAGATTTGGCAGGAAGGTGGCAGTTGAGATGAGGAAGATGATGGCTATAATTAAAAGTTGTTTACTTCAAGCATGTATTTTTTAAAAATGACAATGTTTATTGCTATGTAACATCTGTATTTTTGCATGTTTGTTTCGTAATATTATAGTACCGTGCGTGTCATAAAAAGTAACCGTATCAAGCGTTCATTTTGGTGCGTAGTGTTCTGGTGCGCATGAGTTCTGAAGCAAGACTGTAGTTTATTACTTTTATTATATGAATTATGAGAGAGAGAGAGAGAGAGGGGGGGGCACATGATTGTTTATTCCGGGCAATGCCCGGTAGGACATGTAGTTATTAAGTAAGTCCTGGCCCACCGTGTACTACCGCACATTATAATAATCCATGCAGTACTGAAGCTCACTCACGATCATTGCTGAATGTCCTGTCTCATAATATGAAAACCACCTATGAAGTTAATGACACTTTCAATGTTCTTGTCATTAACATTCAAGCCGAAGTTGGAATCAGCAGGAAACAGAAATATCTCCAAAACCTCTTGTCAGACACAGAACCAGGTACAAGGTTGAAAAAGGGGCGCTGTCGGCCCGTCGGTGGCCTAAAGAAAAAAAGATGCACCTGTTGGTTGCATTTTTTAAAAACCTTCAGTTTTTATTCTCTTTTTAATGGTTAACCCCTTGTGCCCGTGAAATAGAGAGGAAATTTTCCGCTAATAACGATGAATATCACTTTCAGTACGGGAGTAATTTTCAGTGTATGAAGTTGAACGTGCGACCCGGTTTAAAATAATTGTTTATGATTTATATGATTTGGCTCCAAAGAAAATAGCGTCGGTGTGTACTTTTGGTGCGTACCTTGATGATACGCCCCATCTGCTCATACGCGTTACTTTGAAATGTACAAATTTCCCTTTGAAGTTATTGCAGGTCAAATGTTTAGGGTACTGCTCCTTCCTTTCCCGACAGTAGTAGAGAAATATAACATCAGATGATGCGCTCACGGGTAAATTACAATTTACCTTTCCGAGTTCACAATATCGTGAAGGAAAAGTATTGATTACTGCAGATCTGCTCTTTATATCTGCACCATTAGTCACTTCTCTACCTTTTTCCACACACACACACACACACACACACAGAAAGAGGGAGGGGGAAGAGAAAGAGAGAGAGAGAGAACGAGAGATAGAAAGAAAAGGTCAGAGACAGAAAGACATATAAAGAGAGAGAGAGAAAGAAAGAGAGAAAGAGAATGAGAGATAGGAAGAAAATGAGACAGAAAGAAAGACAGATACAGAGAGAGAGAAAGAAAGAGAGAAAGAAAGAGAGAGAAAGAGAAAGAAAGAGAGAGAGGAAGAAAGAGAGAGAGAAAGAAGAGAGAGAGAGAAAGAGAAAAAGAGGGAGAGAGAGAGAGACAGAGGGAGGGAGGACGGGGGGGGGGGGAACCAAAGAAAGAGCGTTTATAGAGCGTTCGTAGATGTTGTTTCCTTACAACTGTTTAAATCTAGCCTTGAATTGACGAAGTTAATGAATTGTTTAATCAAATCATTTAAGTAGTTATTAATCAACAATCTATTTATGCATTTATTTATTTACCCATTTTTGTTGCTAGAAGATTACAGTGGAATAACAATGGAAAACTTGTATTCAATTACATCTCTTGTACTTACACAACGAGATTTCAGTGATTGTAAATTTGTCTTAATTTGCTTGCCTTCAATACTCGCTGTTTGTGTTTTCCACTACATTACATTCGTGTTCTACACCAAACAGATAATTCAAACCTAAAGGGGGTTCAAGGCATGTATGTGTGTGTGTATGTGTGTGTGTGGGTGTATGTTTTATGGGTGATGGTGTATGAATGTGTCAAACGGAGACGTCAAGCGCGTGTCGCTAAAATAACAAAATAATGATCGGAACAAACAGGGACATAACTGAGGAAAAAGCCCACAGGACTGGTGTATGCTGCGATCAAGCCTGAGGTCGCCCACAAGCAAGTTGAAGCCACGGGCGAGGGGCCGTGCAGTAGTAACTTGGCTAAGCGGGAAGCGATTGGAAGTCAAGCGAGCTGTCTGAAAGACAAGCGGCACACGGGGACAACTTTATATCTATCGCCAGCACGCCAGTCCATTTTTAACTACTGTACGCTACAGTGTCTCACAGAGTGGAGTGTTTACATATTATTATATTTTGTATTTTTGTCTACGTTTTTTTGTGTACTGCAGGATCACACGTGTCCGACCAATTACCTCATTTGTAAGTCTGAATAATTATTTATTTATGTTTTAAAGTTTGTTTTTATTTCTGTGTGACGTTAGTTTAAAAATACTGTGCGAATGTTCAAAATTTCAAATGAAATGGATTACTTTGTGACTGTTTCTAGAAGGACTAGTTATTTCTGACATATATATCCTGGATTAAGCCGACATGGATTATATTACTTGGCACTGGGATATTTTTTCTTCATTCGTCATTTGATTATGTTGGACATGGATTTTTTGTGACTTACTGTGCAATATCAAAATACAGTGATTTTTAGTGTTCTCTGTAATCATTGTTTACCGCGCGGTGTCCTAGATTTGAAGTTTCTTATTCTTAAAATTTATTTCTTAGGAAAAAATGTGTGTTTATTTACTTTTAACATGACGGTGAAATTAAAAATGAATGAATCGAAATCTGAATTAAATAAAACAAAACAAAACAAACAAACAAATAACAACAACACCAACTTTAAAAACTTTTAAGCCTTAAGGAATTTATTAAAAGAAATGGGGGGGGGGGGAAGGGGAGGGGGGGGGGGAATTCACCTCATTTATAAGGCACTCATTTTTGTTTCCATTCAAATCCACACAAATTCAGGGATTGATAACACTTTACCTCATTTTAATCTGTTATAAATCTATAAACCAAGATCAGTTGCCTTCATATGCGTACGAAATACTTAAGTCCATTTGTGTAACGACCGAAAACGAAATTAAAATATCATTATTTGTTTTCTTTCTTGTGTGAAACAGGCGGTTTTCAATTAATATGAGAGTACGGAAGCTGACCAGACTTAAAGTGTGGCAATTTGTTAACGACTAATACCCTTACAAAAATCAGAAAACACCACTTCTGAAAAAGCCAGATAAGCTGTGTGTGTAAACAGTGATCTTTCGTAATTGATTAGAAGACACTTACAAAGTAGTAAGTTTGGAACCAGCAAATTTTGCTACGATCTCTTCCGCCATGGGGCGATTCACCGGGCCCCTCTTCTGGGGTATGATCGTGACGTTATTGGCATTGGTACGTCATGACGCTGATGCCAGTATCGCTTCTTACGTCAAACAGATTTGCGATCGCATTCCCATTCACACAACCGTGGCCAAGACTCCAGGAGATAACGGATTTCGGATTATTATCCTCGGATTACCAACACCGGATACCTACAGGCCTGGGCAAACCTATACAGGTAAGGCTGTCATCAGATTCAACTAGGATGGGGGTTTTCAGGTTATGGACTTCTGGCTGCAACACTGAGTTAGCCATTGTCACACACAAATCAAACGAAACCGAAGGTTTCAAAGGAATTCCGTACGTTCTGATCACTTTGAGGTCTTTACAGACTTTCTTTTCGTTCTCTGGTTGAAAGGGTAACGGGTAGGGCTAGGGATAAGACTAGGTTTAGGATTAGGAATAGTGTAGTAGGAATGCAAGGGACTCTTTACGAAAGGTTTGCCAATAAAGATCCGTTTTCTGAAATCCGGACATTTCGAACCACAACGCCATCGTTTTGTTTGTTTGTTTTCGTTTTCGTTTATTTTGGCTGAGTTGTGGCTGAACTGCGGTTTCTGTTGTGGATAGGTTCGATTGTAAACATTGTATTCATGATTTCAATCCCATCCACCCATAAATCCTATTGCGCACCTCTATATATTATTGTAAATGTGATTTAAACCAGAAGAGGAAGAATAGAGAGCAGATGCACATACAGAACCGGAACAAAATTTTGCACGACGATTTACGTTATCAACTGAAAGGGAATTCGAGACGATTGTTGGATAACTTTCACTGAATTCATAAGCAATTTCAGTTCGGTATTTGAAAAATTATGTTGGGAATCCAGGACTCTGCAAAAGCGCAATGTAAAAAGCCGCTAAGTTTGAACAGAAAATTATTGAACGGGCGAATTCTACTGAAAGGGTGGGGGAAAGGGGGTGGGGTGGGGGTGGGGGATTTGAATCTACCAAAGCCTGAAAACCTCCGACCTACATCACCCCCTCTCATCATGACCGATGTTATCCTTCAATTCATATGTTGTCCAATCTACCTGTGTATTCATCTCCATCGTAAAACTTCAATAAAAGATGTCCTAATAAAATCCTCCCTTAAGACACTCCCTTCACGACATCTTTCAAGAAGTGAGGGTTTCCCCCGAGAGGTGGTGTGAGGTTGGTTCACATCAATTATGTCATAGACAGGCTAATCGCCACTTGACATCCTGGACTTCAACAACAGATAATAATATATCTCTCTTTCTCCGGCCTCTGTCTCTCATACGAAAAGACTATCCACGTGAAACTGACCTGTAACTTTTAATATAGCGTCTAAAATAGAATCACTTCCTTGTGGTTCAATGAGTACTAGGAAACCTTTAGAATGAACACAGTCAGAATCAGAACAGAAACCATCTTATCACGGTCATAACACAATTGCCTAGGTTATTTTATAAAATATTTTTAAGATAGAGCCTAAGTCCCAGGGTTAATTTGTCCTTTTCACTGAAAAGCAAAAAGTTTTGTATCGAGGCTTCAAAGTCTGAATTTTGACACAGAACCACTTTTGAGCAAGTCACAAGAATTGCAAAGCAATGATACTTTCTCACACTTTCTGAAAATGTCAAAATGACTTCGGCAAATATGTTATGACTGTGGCGTTATACTATAGATTCATCCAGCAAGCCAAATTTTATGCAGCTTTGAATATGAGCGAACGTATGAGATAAAGTTATAGTTAACTATTCCAGAACGAATCTTCACTTCTGTGTATTCAAATTAAGTTTTGACCTAGATTAGCCAATGTCCAACTTTAGTCCACACCATCTGGTGGGGAGAAACCTTCTGGAAATGAACAGTATTTTTCTCTCCCCCCCCCCCCCCTCCAAATCTCGGCCACTCGACCCTTAGTGCAAAAACATAATGGTGCACTTCAGGTCCTTGGTAACTTCGTCCACAAGACGTTCATTTCCATAACGCGAATTTCGGAAAAGGAATAATGAACGTGTTAATCTGATCTCTAACTCACTTATAGTCAAAAATGCATTCCTCACTTGTAAGGTGACAGAGTTAAAAAAAAATTTTTTTTAAATTTTAATTATCTATACTTGCCATTTAATGTTTGATACGCCGAGATTTGGAGTGTTCAATTTCAATCATTGTTTTCTCGTTTCTCTCATTGTGCCGTATGTTACATACGCTTTTTTTTTTTACCAATACATCACTGCAGTACTTGTAGCTCTGTACAAACTGTCATCACCATCATGATTAACAACAACATCGGCATCATCACTGCTACTTCATGAACATCAGTTCTGTAACCACCTTGCCCATTCTAAATCCACCATCAACAACAATACTTTCATTAACGTAGCAGTTATCTACAGCATCATCGTCTGTCATCACTTCACGACATTATTGTCATCATCCTCTTCATAATCGCCATTATCATCTTCACGTTGAATGAAACTTTCCAAGAATAGACAAATTGGCCATGGGTTGCCGATGAAGAAATGAAAGAAAATGACAAAGACAATGAAGTTGAAAACATATAATCATCATCATCATCCTCATCTTCGTCCTCATAATCGCTTTCATCCATCGTCATTACTATCCTTGTGTGCTGAATATTAATAACATCATAAAATCAAAAACCACCAATGGCATTCACATGACAGATTCAGTATCACTTCATACCCTCTGTCAGTTAGTCATAGGTCGTGAAAGGATGGAACGCCGTTTATGTCATTAACTCGTTTTCTTCCGGGTAGTTCATGGGAAAATAGACTTGAAACTCCGACCAATCAATTGCACAGTATGCACAAAATTGCACAAAATGAACACTTTGCAGGTTACACACATGCGTTTCTAACCTTCTCTTGCTCTCCCTCCACGTTTCAACATCTTTCATTTTCAAGCAAAAACATGTTTTTTTTAATGAGATATTTATCTCCGAATTTGTCGGAAGTTCAAAACGCAAAATCGTGTTTCAACCTAAGATAAACAGTCCGTAAATACAGTGGCAAACAAACTACCAGAACATCCAGTTTATAAATCCAAACAAACTATCCGTTTAAAGTATTCGTATGTTAAGTTCACAATATACCTAATTTCCAAAAAACAAGGACAAACAACGTATTTACCACAGAAACAACTATCAGCCACGCCACGCTAACACTTAGAGCGAAAAGACAAATTTTAGACAAATTGCCGAACATCGCCATCCATCACATTGGACAGGTAGATTAAAATCTTATGAATAAACGAAATCTATGTCAAGTCAAGTTCTGAAACTGAAAAATAGTAGAGAAATTGTGTCAGGGAAACAGTGCCGTAGCCTGGGCGGGGCCCCAGGGGCGGTTGCTTCGGGTACAAAATTTGTAGGGGGGGGGGGGGGCAAAAATTTCGGAACTATCGCTGTTTTAACTGCCAGTTGTGAAAGAAGTTTCTCAATACGTAAATTAATCAGAACATATCAGAAATGTACATTGAGCCAAGAAAGACTGAGTATAGTAGCCTAGCAATACTATCAAATGAGAGAGATTAGTTTCAATGCTGTTGCGGCAAATTTTGCACAAAGGCCAATTTAAATAAATTTGAGTAATTAGCATTAGATACGTTTTACTTTAATTACATCAGTATTTTATTAGAGTATATGTGTTGTTAATTTTCATTGGGAGGGGGGGGGGGGAGGGGGGATTCAATACTGGACTGGTAGAAGGGACACAGGGAGTGATAAAGGTCCACCGTTTCAGGGTGCGCTCTGGAACCCGCAGGGACACTGGAAGACGGGGTAGGCCACGAATAACATGGAGGAGAGGCATGGAGGAGGATAATTATGAAGACAGGTGGCGACACATGGAAGGATCTGTCAGGGATCGCTCAGGAGAGAGAGACAAGTGCAAGGCTGTCGTTCTTGGCCTGTACCCAGCTGATTAGGGTGAAGGGCAATGATGATGATGATGAATACTTGCCTTGCCCCGGGTGCTGGAAACTCACGCTACGCCACTGCAGGGGAATGTCCTATGTTTACCTGCGAGATGCACGTTGTTTCCACAAGTTCATTAAAAAAAAATTCATCGCTTTAAGGATGTCAAGATTTTCACCGTTTGTTTGGACACGCACTTAGGAAACACGCCCCATACAGTACTATTTAAACATTTCAATATAATTAGGGTGATTTTAAGTTACCTTAACAATGGACTGCTACTGCTGGAGAGCCAAGATAGAAAGTAGTAATTTGACTTGAAAGCGGCAGGGACAAAAAGCCGGGTGTTTTTACATTTTTTGTTCACCCCAGAGAATTATAGAAACGCTAAGGACCGTGGAAAATTTTAAGGCTACCATAATTTGGATAATTTGCCGTAGAGCGATACTTCGTGCGGATAAGTCAAATGTCAAGTTTGCCTTAGTAACCAAAATGCGAAAACACGTTGGTATATACTTTACCTTCCTTCGAAATTATTTTAGTCGCCGACTCACTGACAGCGGATGTCTTGTGGTCTCTACGTAAAGTGATTAATTACCCGATAGTCAAAATGCACGATTAACATTCATCGATAATATCTACCTTTCTTTTTGTTCCTAGTCAAAAAAAAAAAAAAAATCTTTTCCCCCAACTTTTCACTCCATTTTGTGCCCCGCCCATGAGTCACGGGTGTCTCTTGTGGATGGATGAGTGACGTCATTCCGCCAAAGAAGAAACGAATAGAAAAAGAAGTGACAGAAGGAGAGACCCCATCCCCCCCCCCCCCCTTTCCCGAAGAAAGAAGGAGAGTAGAGGAGTCGTCGTGTGGGTTGGGCGGCGGAGAGGGTTTGGTTGCATGCGAGTTTGAGTATGAAGTAGAAAGGTATTTTATACTAGCAGAACTTGTGAGTATTGTCTGAGATCTTGAAAGAGAAACGGATTTGAAAAAAGCCACAGGTAAAAGTGCAACGTACTGTTAATGTCTATGGGCAAGACATAACTGTGGAGAAATTGGTAACAAAACGAAACAAAAAAGAACAAATATCGTTGCTGCATGATGCAATGAGAAAAATTAAAAATGGGCAAAAAGAAAAAGTTGTATGCAGCAAGACCCTGCGTGAGAAATAAAACCCAAACGGTACAAAGCAAACTAAAGAGCAGACAGAAAATACACAAATTTTCGGCTTTCGCTTTCTTCAAGTTTTTCTGTGGTTTTCATGATAATTATGATGCAATGAGATCTCATGAGACACAGAGAGAAAATTAATGTTTTAGAAACAGATATCAAGAGAAAATGCAGGTTTAAATTGTTGAGTGATGATAATTATCTCTGGTATGGGTGTAAATTGTTTAGCTTTTCTTGTAATCTATTCTTTTGTATGTGTTTATAGGAGGGTGGGGGAGGAGAGGTATTGCATTCCACTGCAAAGATCTGGAATACTTACCTAATTACGGCACAATCTCATATATCAATTCAGGTCTATTTCTCACAACTTCAGAGCCTTTGATCTAACTCATTTATTTACCTGTCTGGCCCGTTTCCAGTTTCACCCAACAGTCCTCTCTTCGCTATACTGTCAGTAATAATATATTATTGCATTATGAATTTCTCATTTTGACAGGCATTAATCCTTTTATTTTTGGCTTTTCATTACTAGTTTTATTCCTTCTATAATATTATCTCTTTATGACCGGCAATAATTCTCCTTATTATGGAAAGACTGAAGTAACCTTATCAAGTGAAATTGACAATTACGGAATTTTTTTTTGCTTCTGAATATCGTTTTTTTTTTTTTGAAAGAAAACATAATTATGCCCTGTTGTCCCACAAATTAGAAAAAACAACAGCAACAACACCCAATGGCCTTCCGGGCTTCTCCACGTTCCTGGGAAATAAAGCAGAATAATTAAAAAAACAACAAAAAAACAGGACTTACCTTGGTAGGGTAATGGTTATTTCTGATTCCCATCTGTCCTGCCGCCGGGCCACAGACTAATAAAATACCCAGACTGGATGATCCCATTGTGTGACGTCACAAAACAGCGAAAGGTCATGAACCATCCGCCACATTAGGTTTATTATTAGGTTTACGCTAACGACCGACGCTTCAGCATGGCTACAATTTTGAATGACACCATTTTGACGCGCCTACTGAACGCGGAAGTTTGGTTCCGCACCAAGAAATTAATACATGTACAGCCAATCTTGACAAATAAAAAGAAATTTCTACGGCAGATAGAACTAGAATCGGAATTTCCCGAGCGGCGGCCATGTTGATTCTGTTTTCACACAATGTTAAAAGCCAACACAGCCCATATAAAATGCTCTTAGCAGCTGATCAACGCAATCGCTTATAAAAATCACCCCCAGTTTCATTGCTTTGTCGTTGCCATTTAAGACTGTATCATTCCACAAAAATTAATGGTCTTTCTTTTCTTTTTCGGTCTGACTTTTTTTTTTCTTCTGGCCACATTCGTGTTTTTGTAAAGTGACATTTTGTTTCGTATACCTGCAAACATTTGTTGTTTTCAAAGGAGAGACATTAAATAGTTCACGGGGGCAGGATTTTTACGTTTGGTTTAGTTATTGCTTCCATCGAAGTTTCGTCAGTGGGCGATTAAATTCCCATAATCGACTACCATTCATTTAAGCTATGAATTACAGGTATCAAATAATGTGCTCTTGGAACTGCGATTATAAAGTTGTTTTAGTATAATTATGCAGTATGCCGCTCAGTGCCAGTTTACAGCGAAAGGTGATAGTGACCCGTGCGGTAACTCAGACTCCTGCCAGATAAGGATTTGTTTCAGCACGCGTGAATTCAGTGAAAGCAGGAACTTTTTTTTTTCTTTTGGCTTTTTGAATGCGGCACATGGATTTAAAGTGCATAGAAATGTTTTTTTTTTTTATACTTTACAGGCAAAGTGTTGTATTTCATTTCATTCCGCTCAGTTTACGACTATGAACCCGTTGTTTCCAGACGCCGAAGAGTAGTGTCTTTAGTTTGGCGTTAAACTGGATAAACAAATCCCTGCAGTTTCGTA
The DNA here is from genome assembly GCA_963931925.1 of Onchidella celtica. Taxonomy (NCBI): domain Eukaryota; kingdom Metazoa; phylum Mollusca; class Gastropoda; order Systellommatophora; family Onchidiidae; genus Onchidella; species Onchidella celtica. The sequence goes on along the minus strand of OZ007570.1, from coordinate 66,718,046 downwards.
TTTTACGCTTGAGAGAAGAGAAGGGAAAGATCAGTTTAGCTGTGTGGCGAATTATAATCTTAATCTCACCATTTGACTGCCAGAGAGATCATATTTATACATACGCTCATGTCACCCCCATTTTATACTTGGCCATCTAGATGTGACGTTTGCGACATTTGAACTGAGCGCGAACGACGTTACAGGTGAAACAGATCAAGGCTAATGTAGGCAACAGATTGGTGGCTCACCATCCATAAATTCTGCACCGCACCGAGGTGTGGGCTGTGCCTAGTGTATCAGTGTGATGCTTAATTCATGGGTGGTGAGCCACCAGTCTGGCGCCCACCACACCGTAAAAATGCTGACACCAGCTTTGGTCTGTTTTGCCCCTTAGGATGGTTTGCCGCATATACAGTGAAGTGGTAGCATTAACCTGCTTCCCCGCATGTCTGTTCTACCATATGGTCGCTGTAACAGTTAACGTTCTGTGCACTATACCAGCAGGTTAAGTGGATTCTGAACATTCTCAAATTATGATGGCCTAGGACGTGAATGTCAAAGCTTTCATCTCCTTTGTTACCTTGAGATATTCAATGTACGAAACTCATTCCAGAGAAGAAGAAAGAAGGGTCGCACTAGCGTACTCAGTCATGCTTACTGTGGCTTTTATCCGGCGGTTTTCTTCATGTCAGGTGCTAAAACTGGCGAATTTAGAACTTCATTTTATCGCATTCTCTCTGGATCATCAGGGAAAAAAAAAAAAAAGTACGCGCCTGGCATTTCCTTTGTGCCAAATATAATGATACATGATCTCAAATTTTTGACGTTCAACCGAATTCAAAATTTGCACGTTTCACGAATCAAGAACAGTGCTTCACTATTGTATTTTTCGTGGGTTTAGACTTCATAAAGACTCAAAATGTACAGATCTGTTGATCTTCGTAGTTCATGGAAGAACATATCAAAGCAATGTCACTGGAAAGTCGTAACGATACGGGCATGGAGAAGAAACCTAAAAGAGAATGCAACTTCACCAAACTAGAATATTTGTGTTACTCTAATGTTGTACAGAAAATCAAAACCAGTCAAATAGTCTTCTGATCTAAGTTTATTCTCGTTTTCATAGCATCATGGGGAAATAATTTCAGTGTTTTAACCATTTGTGTATTTTTGCCTCTCTGTTTTAGTTTCGGTGATTGCTAATATTGTTGAGAGAAACGAGTGGGTTTAAAAAAAAAAAAAGAAAGTGGGTGTTGTGTAGTTGTGGACAAGTGAAGAAATAAGGGCTGTCATTGGTAAAGTTCTGAGGTGGCCACACCTAGAGTTTTGCTGGAGTGAGAGGAAATGCGAATGTAAACTGTATTTTCTGTGGTTTTTGTTCAAACGTCTTGTGGATAAACAAACCTCAAACGAAGCTTGTCAAGTTCTACGTGTGCAGTTGGCTGTCTGGCACTCCGTCAGTGCCAGTCCTCAAAGCCTCTTCCTTCCTTTTTTGTAAGGAAACAGGAAGAAAAACAAAAAAACACTAAGACAAAAGAATGATGGATGATATCGATTACAACGTGTAATAATCATAAACTATTCTGGTTACTTTTGTTTACCTGGTTTTGTTAGAGAATGCAGAGCAAATATAATAATAACGCTAACAGTAAAAATTATGCGGTAATTTTTACGAGCTCTCTTTGTTTACATCCATTAGAACTAAGCTTGGTAATTAGAAGCCAGTGGCGAGAACAAAAGGGGTTTTGTTTACCTGGAGTGGGCTCAAGTTATTGGATGTACACAAAACTAAAAAGAGAAAGAAATTCATTGCAACTTGCACATTTACCGAATAATTGTGTGCAACGAGCATTCAGATGTGCATAGATGAAAACTCGCCTGAAGTGTTCTGTATAAAGTGTTATTTGCTATAGCAGTTTTGTCGTTTGTGAGTTCATTGACTGATTGAACGATATGGTAATCTATCACAGTGTTAAAGAATGGTAGATCTTGGGCAAGCTTTTCAAGAGAAGGAACTGTACTTTGGAACTTCTACAAGGGGAAACAGTGATGAGCAAATAAAACGGGAAGAAATCGTTTATTGTCTTTGACTCTGGTATATTAAGCCTAAATTCATTTATCTTCTTTTCGTTTAGGGTATTTTTGATTACAAATTAGTACAAAGGATTGTATTATGTGAATGGAAAGCACTGAACTTTTTGAGGAGCTTTCATAACTTGTCTTTCAATTATATATCTCAACAAACATACAGACTTATTATAACACTCACACACACATATACACGAGGAACTACAGTGTGCACTGACGCGCACCCCTCACAAGCACTACACATATCGTCGAGAGATCGAAACTCCCATAACTATGTCTTTTTAAAAGACCTATATGCAAGTTTCAGTAGTTTTGTATCTAGGCCGATCGCCGCACTTTGTGTCTGTTGCACACAGCATACTTTATACACAAACGGATCCCCCCCCCCCTCCCACTTCTCTGTATCTATCTATCTATCTATCTATCTATCTATCTATCTATCTATCTATCTATCTATCTATCTATCTATCTATCTATCTATCTATCTATCTATCTATCTTCCCCCGCTTGCTCTCTATCTCTCCCTCTCTTCTCTATCTTTCTCTCCCTTCCATTCACTCTCTCTTTCGCCTCTTCTCTCTCCCCTTCCCCTTCCTCTGTCCGCCTTCCCTTCTCTCTCTCTCTCTCCCCCCAACAAACCTTAATAAAACGCAAATTTTCTAGCCTGGAGACAACAAAAGCAAAAAAACTCCTGACAACCCACCAGGTATTCACATAACCCACTCCTTACACCCAGGGCTGGCCCAAGTGTCACTGCACACACAATACGTGCGACATAGGTAGAATTTATGGCCTGGTATGTCAACCTCTTCAGTTCATGTCCTGGGACAATTCAAGGATATCTAAGGCCGAGATTCACAGTTAGCCAGTATTACATGACCAGTGGTCAGTAGCAGAGACGGAGTAAAGTGTTGTCCTGATTTAGCGGTCAACCCTTCTTATCGCTTCTTTTCATTTTAAATTGGTCTCTCTCATCCCTGGCCACTGTTGCCGCCACGGATGAGATTATAAAACTCGCTGGCCATGGCTAATACAATTCTGTACATTCGTTTTTGCATTTTCTCCAGCTTGTATGACTTTTGTCAGTTTTTCCTTGCCATAATTATTCTCCCATGCCTTTCAGTATTTCCTTTGTTGATTTCCACTCTTGTTCCTTCTATCTTGTCCATTACTTATGTTTTTTAATCTCTTCATGATTCCTTTTTTCCCTTCGTTTCTCTCGTCATACCTTTCCTTCTCGACCTTCTTTTCGTTTCTTTTTTTTTTTCACATTTCCTTCATGAATTTTTCTTTGTATTCCGAAATCCTTTGTTCTGATAGGTTGGTTCTCTGCATACCACGTCACCGCTAAGTGTGTTTTCCTTGCTAACCTATGTTACATCGACAGTTCAATTTTATATCATTCTAAGCACCATCAATTTTAAGAAATCGCCATCGACCAGGCCATCTCAGCACTGCTACAGCAACCACTTCTCGTATGCAAATTAAAAAACACAATTCACAATTACCACCTGTAATTTTAAACAGCAATGTATCTCTGTCGACCCCTGAAAAATGCACACCCTTCCAATTTGCGTACAAACTCCAACAAAACGTAATACCGCTGTGTCACAGAAAAAGGCCGTATGTGTCAAAGTAGATCAAATTCATTTTTAACGTCATTTTATAGATGGACATTGTGGTCTGTCTTTTTCAGTGTGTTTAATTTTGTACGACTAACGCCGCATTCACACCAAAGATCCGCTTTCGTTAAGTTCCGTACCAATCAAGCCTACGTTGGGGTTTGAGTTTGGGTTTAATGCCGCGTCGGCATGGTAACGGCCACTTTGAGCCTCTCATGGTTTTTTCGTTACCCTGAGATACCTGTAGGTAAGATCAGATAAATTATGTGAAATTAAAGATCTAACGGGAAAAGGCCCGTATTAAAAATCTAACGGGAAAAGGCCCGTTCTGTAAAGTATGTCTATATGGAATTTGTAAATAATGATAAAAGTCTGTAAAATCAACTTATAGAGTTCGATCTCTTTTAGAAATGACAAGATGCGCTGTGGGTCCACGTCAGAAAATAATTCTTTCATGGAGTCGCTGGCATAGTGCCTTCATCGGATATGCATGAACACCACACGCTGAGTTAAAATATGTTTTATTGATATTTCGCCTACTATAATGTTCTCACCAAACGTACGAGAGTGAGGTGAGGACACTAATAGGCAAGACATAAAGGCTAACTTCGTCCGTTTGTGAGTGGTACGAAAGTTAACGAAAACGGATCTTTGGTGTGAAAGCGGGGTATTCTTTTAAACACCATAACAGGAAAAATGAACAATTAGAGCGAACTGTTTTTGCATGTCCTGTAAAGTCTTGTTTTTTGTCATTTACGGTGTTTTTTCATGAAACGGCAGTGTAGCTCCATGCATCGGCTTTACTCAACGCTTTAATTTCAGACAAATCACATCAACGTGTAACCTTAAACTCACGCTTATCTGTTTATCTAATGAAAGACTTACCGCTATCGTTAAAACTGTAGCACGGCCATGCTTCAAATTAAGTAAAATTGGGAAAGTTCAAATCTATTCCAGATGTCGGCGTTTGCCAGTTTCAGTCATCTGTTTTAACCGAATGAAGTCAGGTGAAGTCAGGTCACCAGTGATAGAGAAGTTTTGCAGGTGTAAACTGAAACATAATGGAAGGAAGCTCGGCTTTGCTATCTGTCATTTGAAGTTGTGGTAAAATGTAATATCTGGGAGTATTAACAGCTTCTTGGTTGTTTCCAATGATAGAAACGTCCTTTTATTATTTGTGTTTGTGGTTTGTTGGTAGGATGAGAGTGACAATGTCTAGTATACTGAAATAGCAAAGGTGGCGGCGGTGGTGGAAACTAGAACAGAAGTTTTTGTTCTCATAACAGTACTGTAGGGTATGGTTAGGATTGTCAAGGACCAAAGACCCAATGGTTGTTGTAGTAGTAGTTTACTGGTAATTGTGGCCCTCACAGTCGTGGTTCACGGTAATATCACCCGAATAGTACGTGAAGACGTTTGCAGTTGCAATTTGCCTTACTGTATTAGTGGCTGTAGCAGCACTAGTTGTGATGACGACAGAACGTTAATGTCAAGAAAACTGACCCTGTTGTTTGAATTCTAGCATCTTTAGCATGGATAATCTCAAGCAAACGAACATTGGAAGAAACCCCGTAGGGACAAGTCCCTACCGAAGCATTTCCATATTTGGAATACTAATTCTTACTTTTGAATAACTGACGCACCAATTTTGTTTCGCTCCCCCATGATGCCCATGTGTGCAGGACTTGTAGTGAACAGCAATACGACACAAGGCTAAAAGCTTGGCGGCTTAAAAAGTTGGCAGCAATTATACACTCGACAAGACAATTAAAATAAAAAAATAAAAATAAAATAAATCAAAGCAAGCATAAGCGAAACATTTTCCATTACCAACCCCTAGCTGGAAGTGAATACTGGATAAATCTTGAAAATTTGGTTTCTCTACGACCTACAACAATGGAGGAGTTTGTGGAGGGAGCATCACAAGTCCATCATTAGATTTTCTATTAGCCGTTGGTTCTTTCAATCAAATTGCCGGAGACAGACGTGGAACTTGACAATGATATCGTTAGCAAAGCACATAATATATCTTAACAAACAGCTGCAGCTAACGTCATCATTCTGGAGCTAATCTCCCTTCTCTTCAGTAAAGCATTGCACACTTCATGCTAAAACCCTCTAAACTATACAACTAGTTCATACAGTTGGAAGTGGGTGTTTTGTGTGTAGTCTGAAGTATTAGAGTGTTGATTTAAGCAAAGATTGCACTTCTTGATTGTTAGACTTGAGCCGTAAATTATGTCTATTCGTCCTTCCAGCAAAAACGGAATTTGTGACTTGCTTCTCTTGGAATCAAACTCGAATATAAAACAAACAGCTTATCCACAAATGTCTTGCGTTTGGCTGAACTTTAAAAGTACGCAGTTGTCGCTTTTCGATCTAAACTGTTTTAAAGTATTCTGTGTTATCTCGGCGTGTGCTTCAGTCAGACCTGAAAAACAATTTGAACAAAACAAAACTTGGAAATGGCTCGTACCTTCAGACGCCTTGCGTTATCTCCGTGGACTGCACTTGCCTATCTCAATGCCTGGCCTAGCCCCTTGTTATCTGAGACGCCACTAATCCCTTACCTAGGTGTCCGTAAAGTAACAGAATTACAATCAGTCGTCCTATCGCGGTATTGTCTTCCCAACAAGATAGATAGTCTTCGTCGCGGTCAGAACTGAAATATGTGATACAGAATTGAATGGGATTAGTGTCTTGTCAACTTGTCCTTCAAGGAGAGCTGGAATTGCGAGCCGTTGTCCGTCCGCGGCATTTGTTTTCGACAGCGTTACCACTTCAAGAGCAAGGCGGGGGAGACGGTTTTTTTGCACTCTACAGCTGAGTTTTCATTTGTACCGAAACGGAAACGGCAATGGAAGCGTCAAAAACCCTTCAAGTAGTGAAATAAAGAATGTTTTCATTTTTTACGGGGGGAAATGCCATTTTCATTGATATGGGAACACTCTTTCTTGTAACCACTTTGTGGATTTTTGCCGTTTCCGTTTCTGTACACATGAAAACCCAGCTTTAAGCTACTCAATTAGACTTATAACATGGTGCAGTTTATGCATCACTACAGTATTCACTGTAATTTGTTTGTAGAATCAAGAAGCTCAGGAGCTATGCTGGTAGACTAAATAGCAACTACAGTAACACCACCGCTTATCCTAATTATCACTAGCGTGGAGATTTTAATAGAAGCCAAACATTCAGAACAGAATCTCTTGTTTAAAGAAAAGACAACAGCATTTAAAGTGTCAACCGGCAGTATTACACATGCACATAATTCTACAAATCTGGGGGGGGGGGGGGGGGGGGGGGAGGAAATTCGATCTTCGGATTTGCTGTGCTGGCAAATACTACACACGCAATGTCATGTCGTTGTATCTAAGGAGATTCTTATTTCTAAACGAAGATGGGGAGGCCCAGTGATAATAAAATAATTTTAGTGGGATGCGTCTAAATTTGGAATGTTGTGCATTTCTCCGGGGGAGAACTGTACCCGCTGGCCTCCGAAATGTCTATCAGCCAGGCATCTGATTGTACGGATTACAAATGTGGTGATGTAATTAACAAAGCTGTAACTCGTAAATCTGTATTTATCTCCGCATGCATATATTTTGCTATCTTACTTATCTTAATGGGCGGCGGAATAAGACATATTCGTAGCTGTCAATACTGCACCTTGTCCTCTTCTGCACTCAGAGAGTCTCGCCCAGGTCTCTGAGGTATGTATCATGGGATGTGCACACATTCCTGGTAACGATAACACATAATTATACAGAGATCATACGGCGATAACCTTGCGTACAAATCTGTATCATGTATCTCATCTTGGCGTATACACCCGTGCAGCGCTCACACTTGGAGGTTTTCCACGGATGCTCACAAAACGTGCAGTGTTCTGTGTTTCTCTTGTATCTAAGGACAGTGATGGACCTACATTTTTGGACCCTGAAACTTGAACTGTTATGGAGTCCCTTCGCAACCGGCAACAATAAGGCAACATTCAAAATTCACTCATTAGTACAGTTTCCGAGGTTAGGGCCCCTGACGCTTAAGCTTCTTTAGTTTCAAAGAAGATTCGCCACTGTCTAAGAATGAAATAGATCGAAAGTTACATGAATTACCAGTCTGACGGACTTGAATAGATTCTGATTAGGTGTAAGCATGGAATAGCAAGGGTCACAGTTTTAAATACAGAGCGATTTCCAGTTTTTTGTTTTGTTTTTTTAAACTCGTGGTGTATTTCCTTAAACAAAATGTCTGCTGTATAGCGCCAAGAGATCGATTTCCTCCAGATCGACATAGGCTTTTTATTTCTCGTGATGTATTTTATTTAGTACGCCCTTTCCCACACCGCATACTGACTTACCTAAGAACATGTAACTACAAAGATCCATGTTTGTTTTTCACTTTCTGCATACATACTCTGTTGTCTTTCTTTCTTTTTTTTTTTTATCCCCCTTCGCTCTCTCTTTCTTTCCCTCCTTTCATCCAGGAATATTACATGCTACATAGATACTCTTGTAGAGGAGACTAATGTGGCATTGTCAATACACACCCCCTAAACTCGCTCAGATATCTCTTCTAATGTATCGTTAAATGTCTTTCATATCATAGCTTCCCAACTATGCAAGCCACACACCGAGTCATGCATGATACACGCGATTATCGCCCGTCTCAGTTTTTTCGTATCCGCCATCGGTTTTTAAGCTAAAATAAAAATATTTTCTTTTTCTGCACACACTCTTCATGAAAGCCAGAAATAACAACAGCAGAAATGATAACCAGGTCTCGTTTAAGAGTGGCATTATTATTTCTCTTACGTTCCGTGCTCTCTAGTTGAAGTAACAATAGCTTGTTGGATCCCCGCGTTCTGAGATCGAAAAACATGAAATGGGTGTAGATTACCAATCGCTTCATTTTAGCTCTGAAAGAACAGGAATATTTAGTATCGAAACACTTCGTACTCGATAGAAACCGTCCATACCACCGACTACTATCATTTATCATAGTGTTGTATATCCAGTGAGATAAATTGTTCACCTAACATAGCGTAATGTCCTCATAATCTTCCTGCACAGATCGCCTAGTTTCATTGTCACTTGTCCAGAATCGGGTCAATCGAGTTATGATGTCTGAGGTTGTCATGAATTGAACCTTCAATGGGGTCATCATCGGGTTCCTGTGCTACACATCTACTCTGTAACTAATTTTTGGTCCTTTTTTAAAAATAAGCGTAGAGGGGCACATGGTAGCGAGTTGTCTGCATTAATTCCGCCTGCAAGACTTTTATCGTCTGAAAATTGAAAAAAAAAAATTGTACCCATTTGTAACTATACTCTTCCAATCCTAGATTCGTCTACCGCTGATCGCTGAGGTGTTTTTTTCTTTTTTTTTTCCTTCTCTTTTTCACCACAACTGCGACAGCTAGATTTATTTTTTGAACAAATCATGACGTCACGGCGTCAGGGTGGAAGGTACATGATTGTGTGGGTGGTGAGAATGAGGAAGGTATTTCACTCTGTCAATCATTTCGTAAAATCTCTCTTCCCACCCAGATCCTTTTCGAGTTGTAATTCTCCAGAAGCTCATTTTGTTTCCTTGACACGACTAGAAACATTCGTACCAGATGGCTCATCAGAAGACAATAATGTCGCAGCTGTCTTTGTTGATAATGATATGTAGGAACTTTTTGTATCTGAAATACTAAGAGATTTCAAATTTACACGGTAAAGTTTCTGTGACGACCACAGAGTTGAGCGCCGACAAATATGGATTCAGCGTTTTATTTGTAAAGAATCCGTAGCATTATTTTCTTCTGTGGGCGAATTTAATTCCTCTTTCTGAGGCTTAAACATAGGCTGTCAGAATCTTATTAACGTCATTTGAGGTTTATAATTTTTGGAATTCTTTCTTCCACATCCGTAAAGATTTATTTAAAGAATCACATAGAAAAATGGAATTGTTAAATGTAAAAAATTGCTAATAAATTTCCGGCGAGCTCCAGGCAGTCTGAGCGTGTGATCGTAAACATATGTGATAAACCAGTAAATTGTGTAAACAATTTTTTTATCAACAGTTTATTCTTGGATTTTAACAACATTTTAATTGCTCAGTAAAGACATGCCGGAGCTCTATACATTTCCGTGTGAATCGGGGACACGGTGTCTTGCCTCTAAATGTGGTGCGTTCCACTTCATGATTGGACATTTTGCCCCAAGAAAGCAGAAGCGACGCTGCAGCTCTCAAACTCTGTTGATACCATCTTGAAATTGTCAAGTAATGTTCTTCACTCACATGGATGAGCTAGGATTACAATGGGTATCTGCAGAATCGAGATCAAGTTTCTCAAAAGATTCACAATAGGAACTGCCAGAAAAGATATCACCAGCTGGGCCATACAGAAAGGCCAACGTTCTTTTTGAACACTTTAAAAAAAACAACTCAAACATTGAGGATTAGTATATTTGTTTCCCCACACCTGTGTCTCAAAAGGAGAATAATATCCATTCAAGCTGATTGTTTATACAGCATTTGAAATGAAACTTTGCTGGTAAAAATTTAATTGCTTCATTATGAAGACTGAGCTGGCGAAATAACAATAATGATAATACGATAATGATAGTAACGATGATAGTGATGGTTATGATGATTATTATAATAAAAGACGACTACTACTACTATTACTACTACTACTTCTACTGCTGCTGCTACTCCAACAAATACTAACACTACCACAACAACAAGAACAACTACTACTACTACTAACACCACTACTACTACTGCTACTTCAACTGCTAGTACTACCACTACTACAACTACTATTACTAATAATAACAGTAATAATAATAATAAGACACAAACCATACTTTAACAATTAGATACTTCTCTTCTGTCCCCTCTACTTTAAGGGACGAGAATTTATTCAATCTCTGCCCCTAGTAAATAATAAACGAACCAAAAATTCATCACGAATTGATCAACATTTCACTTTCAAAACTGTAACTACTTTTCACTCAGTCACTCAGTCAAGGTAAAAAAAAAAAAAAACCTGAAGATACAAGAAGACACCAAAAGAGAGAGAATGAACTGGGTATGGCAACTGCAGGATGACAAATGAAAATATTTCTAAAAATATGGTTAGAATTTCGTAGACCAAGCTAGAATTATTATCATTGTTTACACAGAAAAAAACAACTCCGCTTTCATAGCTGTTCATAGCCAGATCTGTTCATAATGCAATGGCCAAATAAAAAAAACAAAAAAAAAGGAACAATTAATACATTTTTCTTTTTGACAGCCCAAACTGAACAAACGCCTGAAATGCACGACAAAATAAAAGAAGAAAAATAGCAAAAAATGCCCGAGCAATGCAGGATTTGAACATTGTCATTTCTCAAGCGTTAAAGGATATTGAAAGCTCTTTTATGAAGTTTTATTCAGGATTAGCCAAGCGCTAATGTTTCATGTGGTACAAAATAATGTAGCCTCGTCAAGGATCCAGTTGCGCACTTGATGACTCGAACTGGCCATTTAACCCTTTTGCGTATGTGCTGAATGTTACAAGATTTTGTGATTAACGATAACACTTTCCAGACGCTGGGACTAAGGTTGTACGATTGCTTCATGAGGAAAAAAAATGCAAAAAGCACGTGTTTAAAAGCTTTACAAAAAAAAAAAAAAAAAAAAAGCAGCTATTTTTAGGGGTGGAACAGATCAAGCCTGGTGTAAGCGCCAGACCGGTGAATCGCTGTCCATAAATTTTGCTTCACATTAGCACAATAGGCACTGCCCACTGCATGCTGCTGGGTCGCAGTGTGGGCAATGCCTAGTTTCTTAGTGTGAAGCAAAATTTATGGGCTGTGAGCCACCAGCCTGGCGCCTACACCAGCCTTGGTCTATCGGTCTGTTTCACCCTTTAGTCTTAGAACGTCATAGAAATTGTAAGCTATGAACAATTTGGAAAATCGCCTATTATTCGTGCCATTCAGTATCAGAAGACTTTTTTTTGTAGGACATGAAATCCAGCGCTTCGCTCAAATTTAAATGAAGTCTTTGGTGAGATTGCAAATTTGTCCATGTAACCGACAGTGGAGACACAGCTAGGGGATGGGATTACAGAATAATTAGGCACCAGATTAGAATGACACAAAAATGATAAACGCAGCAATAACAAGATGCATTCGCTGAGCCCTAAGGGAGTGAATGAATACTGGAAGACAAGACAAATAAAGGATGAAGACCCAAAATGGAAGAACGACTATACCCCAATTTCAAAGATTTCTTGGCCATTAAAAAAAAAATTAATTAATTAATAATCTTGGCTATTTAAAAAATAATTAATTAATTAATACCTTGCCTATTTTGCCAAAAAGTCCAGCATTTTCCTAATTAGGTAAAGCCTCCCTCTGATGAAACAGGTTTCTTTTCTTTATCTCCATTAACAATGCACTTGGGGAATTTGAAACTTAAAAAACTTGATTTTATTCAGTTTCATGGATGCGTGACGATGGTCGATTCCCCACCTGGGTCTTCATAATGTAATCTATAAGGAGCTGACTGCACGGTTCTTTTGGATTCTTGGTCAGTGGTGCTGGGAACCAGACGTTTAATTTCCACATACCGGAGGCGCATAGTTCTGAGAGGGTTAATGTGAAATTGTCCCCTGAAAGTTATGACAGCTGTTTGAGAAATGTTTACACCTGTTAGAGTCGTCTTAACTCATAAAGCTAGTTTAATTATCCTTTAATAAACCAATTTATCCCATGACAAAAGACATTTTTACGACTGAAACGTTGCATTTTCATAACCAAATGCGCTTGGCTTAAGAAACTGATGTTCTTAATCCCCTGTATCGCAATGACAATGTACATTGACAAACAATTTACTGTAATGTTTCTCAACACTTCGTGAGTGTTTCCTGACCCGATAGAATGAGAATGAATTTAATGATTTACTGTCCTGTGTGTGCAGCAGAGCCATAAGGCGGAGAACACGCTCTGTGAAATAGCATGGTCTCCTCAGGTCATGCTCACATTTTTTTCTTAATTATTTCTTTTATTTATTTTGTTTTGTTTTGTTTTGTTTTGAATATCATCCTCATTTTTATGACAACTGTAATAACAAATCCTCAATTTTAATGTGTAGACAAGTACTTATGTAGGCGGGTGTGTAGGTGTCTGTTGTGTTTGAAGTGGGTATGGTAAAGCTGTGTAACCAAATTTCTGGTCTCTATAACTTTCATCTTATCTTATCTTTTTACTTCTTATCTTATCATAAGTATAGCAACGGAGTCTTTGGCCTTGTTTTGCATATTATGGTAAGTGTTCGTTAACTTTAAGCTGCAGCAGCATTCTCCTTCTCTCTCTCTTTCTCCCCTCCTTATCCCACTCTCTCTCTCTCTCTCTCTCTCCCTGCCTGTCTCCCTCTTTTTCTGCCTCTCTCTCTCCCCCTCTCTCTATCCCTCTCTTTATCTCTCTCTCTCTCTCTCTCTATCCCTCTCTTTATCTCTCTCTCTCTCTCTCTCTCTCTCTCTCTCTATCCCTCTCTTTATCTCTCTCTCTCTCTCTCTCTCTCTCTATCCCTCTCTTTATCTCTCTCTCTCTCTCTCTCTCTCTCTATCCCTCTCTTTATCTCTCTCTCTCTCTCTATCCCTCTCTTTATCTCTCTCTCTCTCTCTCTCTCTCTCTCTATCCCTCTCTTTATCTCTCTCTCTCTCTCTCTCTCTCTCTCTCTCTATCCCTCTCTTTATCTCTCTCTCTCTCTCTCTCTCTCTCTATCCCTCTCTTTATCTCTCTCTCTCTCTCCTTCTCCCCCTCTCCTAATTTCTCTCCCTTCTCCTCTCCTTGTCTTCCACCTCTGCGCACGTATTCAGCTTCCAAGCTCCTCAGGCATTCTCCACGCGTGTTATTTGTTTACCCAAATATTTACCACCGGGTATGAGTTGTCTTTGTGAAGGTCTTCGGATAACAAACATGTCGTAGATTCTAGTGCTGTGGAGACCTGAGCTGATTGTCATATCGCACACACACATACTCAATAATAAACACAGCATTGCTGTCTCTCATCTCCATATAAACATTCGTTCTGAGGTATTTTGTGCATTTCTTTCCCGTCTCTCTCTCTCGCTCTCTCTCTCTTTCTCGTTATCTCCATCCTTCATCCCTCCCTCTCTCTGCCTTTGTGACTGTCTGTTCACGTATCTATCTATCTGTATATCTATCTATCTATCTATCTGTCTATCTATCTATCTGTATATCTATCTATCTATCTATCTATCTATCTATCTATCTATCTATCTATCTATCTATCTATCTATCTATCTATCTATCTATCTATCTATCTATCTATCTATCTATCTATCTATCTATCTATCTATCTATCTATCTATCTATGTCTGTCTGTCTGTCTTTCTATCTTTCTTTCTTTCTGTCTGTCTGTCTATCTATCTATCTATCTATCTATCTATCTATCTATCTATCTATCTATCTATCTATCTATCTATCTATCTATCTTTCTTTCTGTCTGTCTGTCTGTCTGTCTGTCTGTCTGTCTATCTATCTATCTATCTATCTATCTATCTATCTATCTATCTATCTATCTATCTATCTATCTATCTATCTATCTATCCGCACTTCCGTCTGTCAGTCCTCTCTCTCCTGCAGGTGCCACACATACCATCTCTATGACTTTTACATTTGAATTTAGATCAGTGTGGAGCTTTAGCTAAGATTAACATCTGAAATATTCCATTGTGCCATGGATTCATTAAGCGCAGTGTCGGATGGTGTTCCAGATTCTCATAAAATATGCTAACAGCTGTGGATCAGTCCGGTTTCTGATATAGGCCTAACCCTCTCAAAAGCCATACACTTCACAGTGTAAAACTCACCATCACAGTTAATAATGAATAGCAAACATCAGTCACCTGTTTTCTGTGCGCAACATTACTGTCCATCCCCGGCCCTTTCACTGTCCATCCCCCGGCCCTTTATGAAAGGATCCACAGTAACCGGACTATAAAATACAATATACAAAGCAGTAGACGAATTATTTTTATGTGAATTATATGGCTGTATAAGATCATTTTTCATATAACCGTGGTCATCAATTAATAATGATAGGGGTAAACTTTTATACCCAGTCTGTCTGTGTTCGTTTGCCAAAAGTTCTTTGTTTTGCTCTGTTTTCCTATATATCGCAAATTCTAAGTTCGAAACTGCGATACTAAGTTCGAAATCGAGAAATGCACCGGTAAGCTTGTGCAGATAATAGGGCTCTGTAATTGCTCTCAGTAGCCTAAGCTATTAGCTCACAATGATGCTCGCTAGAATTTCAGCCAGTTGTTGAAAGCAAGTGGACTTCTCCTGAAAAGTCGTAATTCGTATGACCATTCTTTCAAGTGCTTTGCCAGGTGCAGACGTACCAATAGTGTCAAAACAGCCGCGAACCTGCAATAAAGTTTATTAAAAAAAAAAAAAACACAAAAAAAACTACTGATGAGATATCCTAATGACGACAACAAACACAACTGCAATGATAGGAAAAACAAAGACAGAACAGTAACAAAAATATCTTCAATATTAGCAGATATAACAACAATGTCTCAAGACAACAGGGAAGGCAGAGCTACAGACACAAAAATTGATATTCTCTTTCATCACCCACTCTGTATTAGCGTGGTTCCACCAGCCTCGTCTCTGTGAAACGAACGTTTGGAAGAAGAACTGCAATCACAAGATACTGGAAATTAACCTTTTAAATTGCAAGAGGGGGAAGCAGAGGATTTTCAAACTTTAAACATGTAATTTTTTGTCGTTTTATATTGTTGCAAAGGCGGATCTACATATTTGGGACCTTGAAGCTTGAACTGTTATGGGGGCCCCTTTGCAATCAGGAACAATAGGGGAACACCCAGAATTCACTCATTAAAACGTTTCTTCAGGTCCCCTCGGGGTCTAGGGGTACTGAAGTTTAGGCTTCATTAGTTTCACTAGTAACTGCCCCATTCTTCGGATGGTAAAAAACAAAGCTCACCACTCCAGACCG
Source organism: Onchidella celtica (assembly GCA_963931925.1). Lineage (NCBI taxonomy): Eukaryota > Metazoa > Mollusca > Gastropoda > Systellommatophora > Onchidiidae > Onchidella > Onchidella celtica. The sequence continues at coordinate 66,702,315 of OZ007570.1, read as the reverse complement.
AAAGGAATCAGCACAAAGACATTGATGTCGAGACACTTTGGGTCATCCACATAAAATCGGCGACCAATAGATAGATAGGATAGTATGACAGTAGTACACAGTGCACAGTAGTGCGCACCGAGCATTTTTCATGGGCTCATGTGTTCGTAAAAAATGATCTAAATATTTACGCACAGTTTTCTTGGTATGAATGAATGGCACGCACCTCATCTGTATAACACTATACTCGGTATCACTATCAAAGTTTTCTTGGCGTGGCTGGATCGTGAACTCTAGTTTACATTTCCGGTAAGAGGCGGAAATGACGAAATTGACGGAAGTACATAATCACGTCGTATTCGCAATCATGAATTGATAACTGATAATTATAACTGAATTTCTTGGAAAAGTAAAGAGTTTCGGGAAAAAAATGAGCTCAACACGTACAGGCTTAATAAATTTTACATACATGTGCCAAGTTTCATTTCTCTACGTTGCCTAGCAAAAAAGCCTTTGCGGTCGCAAAGTTGGGCCCAAGCTCCATTATTATATGATTGTAGATCCGCCACTGCATTGCTGTGACTTTTGCTGTTCCCCTCCCCTCCCACGTGGTGTTCCATTTCATTAAAATCAACGCACACGGACATCTACATGTACTGTACATCTAGCCTAGGAATGGAATTTGTGTTTAAATAAGGTTGTTTCATTATGTTATCTTGAAAAGCCAGCGATGTTGTTACTGCCTTGGTGACGATTGTTGGTAATTCGGTTAAGGCTTCCATCTGTCACCCTGGTGTGTTTATCCCTGACTTATCCAGTTCTTTTGTTTGAGACGTTACCGGCCTTGTCCTAATGATGTGTTCACTTCTTCAGCTAATCTGACGCTGATCATGCACACCGAAGATAACGAATTGCTTTCTTTTTTTTTGTTTTTTGGAAGAATATTAGTCTGGCAGTTTCATTGGTAGCAACTATTTGGATCACCTAACCAAACTTAGACACAAAAGGTTCCTCTTTGTGTGTGTGTGTGTGTGTGTGTGTGTGTGTGTGTGAGAGAGAGAGAGAGAGAGAGAGAGAGAGAGAGAGAGAGAGAGAGAGGTGAAGGGATACCCCCCTCCATGCATTTTAAAGATAACCAGCCACTTTCTTATTTTATTATTTTTTTTTTTTGAAAGATTGTGTCCATCAGTCTAATTAGCTGTGACTGTTCAGATCTCACCGCCAAAATATTCATGGTAGAGTTTTTCTCTTTGTTTTTCTTTTGTGAGATCCATTTGTAACCAAAAACATTCTGGCAGCCAACCCGGCAAACCTGATCTTATGCCTTACGTCAAAACGTCCCGAAGAATTTAGCATGCAAACGAAAATTAATCTAATTTGACACTGCGATTTTTATAACCTGCCCCTACTGACTGCTCGATTCTTGTCAGTTGTTGCTTTTTTTTTCAGACTAGTGAATCACTATAATTAATATTTCATGCTAGTGAAATGTAAATCAGTTTGCTTGCAAGGAAATAGCCAACTTGGCATATTGGAGCGTCTATAAACATATTATTTCATTATTTGATAACATCAGCTGCTGCACATATTATGAGAAAAATCAGATGGAAAAAATCTCAGCAGAGATTGTACTACTACACATCTGTGTAGTCTCCTTCGTGCGTTTTATTTCCTTTTGAGGTTGCAGATACTTTGAGGTTTTGAAATATTTTTCATCATTTAGGGACCAAAGTCTTGGTTTTCAATGGTCTATCAACTTTTCTGTACAAAAGATTGAGGGTTTTGATCATTCCACCCTACGTTTGCAGCTTTTCGCTGACTGGAAGGAAATGCTTCTATACCGTTCACAAATCTAATAAGTCTCTCTCTATACCGTACGATTCCGGTGTTCAAGCACAGCATAAAAGGTGACGTATTCCTCACGGTGCATTTCTCTTCAACAAACAGCCGCATGATTGACATACGTAGCTTGCATTACAGAAGGTGAACAATATTTCTGGCGTCTCAAGAAACGATGGCTAACCGTGATCTGAATTCATTGTTGACGCTTTTCATTTTATTGCCAGGAGGCACACGCCCATTAACGGTATTTTCAAATGCTTGCGATCTTTCAAACGGATTGTTAGAATAGTTTTCAAGACGTAATAATGATAATATAATCATATGTCATGGCACACATTCGTCAGGAGTTATTAAACGTTTTGATATTGAATTTGTCTAAAGTGCCAGGATGTTTCTGCAATATCAATACACTGAGTGAGATCTACGGATGACTGGGAAAAATTTGGCAATCGTCACATTTCTATGCTGCTCACGTGTATGGTTTGTTATGTGAAAACGAGAGTAGATCGAGTTTTTTCTTTTAATTTATTTGCTGATCGAGTGTATCCTGACAGATCCGCAATGAGCCTAACTTAATGTGTGTTATTTAAGATGGAAAGAGAGAGAGAGAGAGAGAGAGAGAGAGAGAGAGAGAGAGAGAGAGAGAGAGAGAGAGAGAGAGAGAGAGAGAGAGAGAGAGACAGACAGACAGACAGACAGACAGACAGAGAGACAGACAGACAGACAGACAGACAGGCAGTCAGACAGACAGAGACAGAGACAGAGAATTTGTCCATAGATTTTTACAAGAAAAAAAAATTGAAATCAAGAAAAGCAACAACCTTCACGTAGAGAAAAGATAGAAGGTGATCATTTTACGTCTTCCGTAGGCCTCAACTGTTGAGTTATTTAATTTTCTCACATCCACATGATACGAAGGGAGGACTATGGAGTGGGAGGGAAGGGGGGAGGGAGAGAAAGAAAAAACAAAATAATATGCTAAAGAGAGTGAAGAAAAAGGAATAAAGTAATATTCATCATCAAACATCTGCGGATGAAATCCAGGACGAGTGTATCTCCTTGTTATATGGAGAAAAATTGGTCGTATTTAGTGAAGGATTTGACTGGTTGATTTTGAGTAGACATGGTTGTCTCTTCTTTTCATCCCCATGTTTACCTGTAGAAGTGCAAAGGAACTATAACAATGTCCCTGCCCTACATCCATTATGGCCTTTGACGATAATGGGCCCTAATTCATGCTAATGTGGGTCATGATCAGACTGTTTAAAGAGTAGTGTAAGATAACAGGGGGTTGTGGCCCCTTTTCTTGTTCTCATCTCTTTGAACCGAGAACTCGGCCAAACTCGGCCAACATTCGAGATAAACTAATCTGCTAGCCTGAAATTATATGTTGCCTGTTTATGTTACAAAGTCTATTCTGTCAGGGCAGTGTTGTCGCTTTGGTTCTTAGTTGATTCATTATAGGAAGTCGGTACAAATGAGACCAAGCCATACAGATCTATATAATTGTATGCAGAGAGCAAAAAGACAAGACGTTATACAGTGAAAGGGTAGAAAAAGCAATATTTGGTGAGGAAAGACGACGAGAAGAAGACTTTTACCGTGAAAAAGTAGTGAGAAGTAGCAGGTGCTTGAGATAAAGACAACTGTCGTGGGAAAACCTCGGGAATGATTTGTTGTGTGCAAAGAAAACATCTTGTGTCATACCAAAGATTAAGATTGGTTGAGAAATCGAATGCAGATAAAATGATGAATGGGAACGGGATTGAAAATTAAAAGTTTGGAATAAGTAAAATTTTGGTCACGGGCTTACATCTCACGTAAAAAGCTGAGGACATGCAGGCTAGGTATACTTGCTGCAATGCAGATAAATATTTAGTCAATTGTTGAGTCTTTCGTTCTTGTCCTGTCAAATCCTATTGGTAACAAATTTAATAGTTAATTCAGAATGGAGTTTGAGATTATGCTACCTCGAAACTGAAAGGAAAACAAGTACACTAAAACACTTCTCACTGCAACCAGTTACATTAGTCGCAAATTCAGCTACACTGGAAGAAAGGAATACTTCAGATTGTTTCCTCTTGTTTGATGTGAAATTGATGTATGTTTGTAAATAATAATGATGTTCCTTTAGCTCATTCATCCTTAAGTCTTGCCTCATCTCTTCCTCTCTTTCTTTGATTTACTCTTACTTTCAGACTATCTGTTTTCTGCCATGGAACCCTCCTTTGTTTCTTTTCATGCTACTTTCTTCCCTCATTTGCCTCGTCGTTCAGATTCTATCTTTCATTCTTTTTTGTTTCTTTCCCCTCTAAGACACTTTAAATATCTATTTCTTTTTTCTTTGTTTTTATTTCCTCTTCCCACCTTTCCTTCCTTTTCTTGGCTTACTTTCTTTCTTTTACTTTACTTCATTCTTGCCATCTTTCTCTTGTGTAAATATTTCATTCATTCTTTACTTGTTCATACATCATTTATTTGTCGCTCTTTCCTTCTTCAGTCTCGTCTGTTTACAAAACCTTTTAACCTTTTGCGTGTGTTCCCCATGATTTCCACTCAAGGGAGCTCAGAAAACACAAGAAGAGGCTATAAATTTGCCTTTACAACCTGATTTGATGGGACAATAAAAAAACCGAGAACTATGTCACGGTTTTCGGGGTATAAATCTTCACCCAAAGAATTCTACATTTTCCCTTCTTTATCCTCGTTAAAGGTTAAAGTAACCATCCTTTATTAATTGTGGCACTTTGTGTCATGACAATGCATCGACAATTGTAAAACTGCTGCAGTCTGTGAGGGGGTGGAGGTTGTGGGTGTTAGGACTCCATGAATGATGTAGAAAGCCTCAGCTAGTAAAGAATATGTTTACTGATCCTTATTATAATTAATGATAATCTAGAACAAAGCTCTCAGCGTTTCGCATCAGTTTATAGGAATTTACACTCAAAGGAAATGGTTACTCAGAGAGTCTTAGATTTTAGTTTTGTAAAACCAGCGTTTGTCTGTCGCTATTAGTATAATTGTTTGTTTTTTAAATTTATTTTTTCTCCAAAATGTGCTTATAGTATCATATTTTTCCTTTTCCGGGAAAATACACACTCGAAACAGTCAAACAGCATCCTTTGTTGACACGAGAAAAGTAAACTTTGTCACGACAGACGAAGTCTATCTTTGTGCCTATGAGTACTAAGGTTGGGTAGAGGCGTGGGTAAATCTGGCTAGGGGACAACTAGACATTCAAAATGCAGCCAACTGGTTTGTTTCAGTTGACGTCATAGAATGTGTGCTCCAATGAACGTTCGAAATTTAGTTCGTCTTTCCACTAAAGTTCCAGGGCCATATCTTTCGGTTCTGCTCTTTGGATTGCAGCTCATCTACCCATCCTCAGCCGCTGTGAATAGGCTTCACCAGGTTTACCAAAAATTCCCAAGGCTCATGACTTTAATCTTGCCCCTAAGGACATCTTACTGCAGCCACCCCCCACGGCTGCCCAATGTGTGGGAAACACTTCCGTGCCCAGATCGGACTCAGCAGCCATCTCCGGACACACCCAGTCCCTACCCCATGTTAGAAGGATGTCAGTGGTCCTCATCGCCTTTGCGATGGACGAACATCATCATCATCAAGTGAAGCAAAGCAAAGTGAACAATGCTCTTTGCATTACTAGTCATTTTGATACAATCTGTCTTAATTTACTCATGCTCTATTGTTTGCCTCACCTCTGCTGCTTACCACTGTCTTTGAGAGTTGACCTACTTTTAATCTTTAGGGTTTTCCCAAAATTTTGTGTTTGACTATTTGGAAAAAGGGGTTTGGGTGGGGGTGGGGAATGGGTGGGGGTGGGGTGCCTTGCGGTCATCACCGCGAGTTTGGATGGCGCAAGTGAACAAACAAATACGGGCCTTTATGACTCCGAAGCAAAAATTCCTCCGTTCAATTTTGAAGGTAAAGCATAGAAAAGAATATCTGCACTAAGGAATACCCAAATAAATCTAAGTGGTTACATTTTTATTCAGCTTTGTATATATTCAAAAAGTAATAAAACTGTAGTCTTTGAAATCAAATATTACAGGGAAGCCGGGTTTGTCGAGGACAAAGTTTGGATTGTCTACGAATTCTCATCTCAGAACGAAATTCAACTAACATTGTCAAAACAAATATAGACATGTTTGGAATGTACACCAAATAACCGCAGAGAGATATTCAGAATTCATACGGAAGAATTTACATCCCTAGAGCATGCTTGAGTGCGGTTTGACGATACAAATCACATAGGGACATAGCCCCCTTTTCCTTGCTAAAAAATTGCGTTAAAAAAAGTTGATGACTTGTCATGTGTGTACGCGAAAGCATATTCAACCGGTGTATGGATAGAATCCGCCCATTACAGAATAGCGAGATGAATATCAAACCAAATTTGCTCCGGATTTTTTCCTCCTTCAAATGTGGCTTTAGCACAGTGGTCCTCATCCTTTTTTAGGCAATGGCCCCTTTAGGCACCAATGTGCTCTTTCATTGCCCCCCCCCCCCCAAACTCCCTCCTCCAAATCCGTACCAAAAACCCACCAGATAGGCTACATTTCACAAGAAGACAGACTGCGCGCAAATCATAATGTTAACTTTTTCAAAGCCTCATTAATGGTAACAAGCGTGTTGATTATTCATTATGATACATGAATTATTCTTTCGAACAAAAAAAAAAAAAGGCTTTTTCTAATCAGAAAACCTCTCTATGCGTGCTGTTGAATAAGTCAATGGCTCCCCTGTACTTGCCCCCAGAATCGTCCTCCATTCATGGTTTTGGCCCCAATCGCGCCCTTCATCGATTTTGCCCCCAATTCTTCGTTGTCTCCCCTCTGTAAATCAAAATCGCCCACATTGAGAACCATTGCTTTAGCATACAGCTATCAAAGAAAAACTACGTCCAACGTAGCGAATATTTCGTGGCTTAGCGATTTTATAGAGAGGACACGACCAGGCTAGCTGGCTCAAAGTTTGTAGATTTAATGATTTTTGTTATACATAATACTGTCTGAAGTACATGCGCCGGGGTATTTAAAAAAGAAACAAAAAAGACTTTGTCGACGAGACGAATGTTTGCATTTCAACATGTCTCCATCTCTTTAACTTTTTCAACTTTGTCCACAGTGCAGTGGGAGTCTGTACACAGTATCCTAACCCTTTAATCTGCCTGACTGTCTGTCGGTCGGTCGGTCTATTTATCTATCTATCTATCTATCTATCTATCTATCTATCTATCTATCTATCTATCTATCTATCTATCTATCTATCTATCTATCTATCTATCTATCTATCTATCTATCTATCTGTCTGTCTGTCTTTCTATCTATCTATCTATCTATCTATTTGTCGACTGACTCTCTATCAACACGTGTGTTTGTCGTCAATCCATGCAAGCATTATCCCTCGGATAGCAAGTAACAACTGCCATGTCTTTACGACTTCATCGCCGTATCTGTGTTTCTATCAGCCTTCTCAACCACTCATGAAACTAATAACGACAATTTCAGTCTAGACCAGGGGTCACCAAACTTTTTTCCACAGAGGGCCGGATAACTGACAGACTTACAAGCGCTGGACGCATAAGCAGTCTGTTCAATACTTGCAAGCCAGAAGAAAAACTAGAGGAATCTTGGTTTGAGGAAGCTTGTCCATCCCGTAGCTCGAGATATCCCTGGTTTTACCAAACAAAATCAAGTACCACGGCGGGCCGGATGAAGTGGACGTCGCGGGCCGTAGTTTGGTGACCCCTGGTCTGGACCAAAAGATCTGTAGAAACTTATGGAAAACTTTATGAAAAAAAAAAAAAAAGAAAGTATGTGATGATACCACCTTTCTATGAAGAGGAAATGCTTTCGCGCTGCACGCTTTGTTCACATGCAGGACAGCATTTTTCATGGCTATCTCAAGTCAAAGAACTGCACTGGGTTGTTCCATGATGACGTAAATGTCGCGTGGTTTTCTCTCCTCCCCGCGTGAGTTTGTTGAATTTAGTGGCTCTTATTCCCGTGGTTGCAGTGAACCACCCCAGGCCATGTTCTCAACCGGAGATAGCATAGTTTCCTAATGTGAGAAAACTTTTATAAAAAATGATCACAGAGCCTCTCTAAGTATTTCATAAAGTGTGATGTTGACGCTGAACCTCTACGGTCAAATAAATCAAATGTACCCAGTAAGACACATTCATGAATACGAAGGGACTGTGCCCTGTCAAGTCCATTGAACATCAAATCTATCTTTTTATCTCTCAAGCCAATTCTTTCATATATTCATCCATTCACTCGTCCATTTATTTCTCTTTCCATTCACACATTCATTCTTCTATCCTGAATTATGGGCCTTATGTCGAAGATGCCCCTTTCTCTCTCTCTCTCTCTCTGTTTCTTTCTCTACCCCCCCCCCCTTTTTCTTGTGCGTTCCAGTGTTTGCGATTCTCTCTCCCCCCCCCCCCCCTCCCCCAAAAAGATGAAACCATCGAGAGAGCGAAACGACAATTTAGATCTTCAGAAGGAAAAATATCCCACCACACAGGACGGTGTTTCCGCCATTGAATTCCTTATATCTGTGGGGGCGGGGTCCACACCCATTACAGTGTAGCTCAAGATAGCCAGAATAACGAGAAATGAACACATTAAGTTTTTAATACAACACATGACCAATAAGGCAGAAAAGCGTTGATAACTTTGTATGTACACATACAATATACATATAGACATTCTCAAACGAAATATGTTGCATATCAGAAGAAATCTCCCAAATTGGCACCGCGGCTAACTCTGTTTGGCTTATTTTATCCCATTATCTGGTTTGTTTACTTCTTCGCTCGGGCGGAAGTAGAGAAGGGAAAAAAGGTCACTCACGCGGGGCAGGTAGTCAGGCATTCACTCACAAGAAGCACGCGGGGCAGGTAGTCATTCTTTCACTCACATGAAGCACGCGGGGCAGGTAGTCATTCATCCACTCACATGAAGGAGAAGTTTCCTCACGAATCAGTCGTTTCTTTGTCAATAAACAGTTTAATTTCATGTTACTTCAAGTCTTCTTCAGTATATTGCTAATGTGCGTTGTTCAGAATTCGCAACATGGTGCCGAAACCCGGGAAGTTTCGTTGAGAACATTCCAGTTCCATCAGATCACGTAAGCCAAGCCCTGTCCCAGTAGCAGTCGATGAAGAGTGCTTCAAACAGTTAAGTAAACGATGTCGGTCTTTTCATTATCATATTCATCATTGACATTTGTAGTCTAGCCTACAGACTACTAAGAAGTTGAATCGGTTTCATTTTCAAGTCTCCAAACCTAGATCTAGATCTGGATTCGAGTAGGTCTGGTTTCATTCATCATTCATCAGTAACCTGATCTTCGGACAGACACCTGTTTAGTTTAGTTACATCTTCCTAGACATTATCACGTCATGGCAGAAAACCTAACGCTCGAACAAGCTCAACGTTTGCGCACGTCAGCCAAAAGTTGGCTTACCAGAGAATCAAATATTCTCCAGGCCTTGCTTGATGCAGCAAAGAGAGATCTTCCACAAGTAAGATTCCACGTAACCCAGTTTCAAGCAAGGCTTGACAAGTTCGACACTGCTCAATCTAGCGTCGAAGCAGTCATCAACCTTGACGATCTGGAGGGTGACATTGCAACATCAGCAGACTACAGAGACGCTGCATGCACAGTCTACCTCAAGGCCCAAGAGGTAATCTCCGCAAGTGTCAGACCACCTAATGAAATTGATTTGGTGTCGGATCGTGTCTCAATAGCGTCGGCAGATGCCCACCAACCATCACAAGCCACAGCGAAATTACCTAAACTTGAGCTTCCCAAGTTCAGTGGGGAAGTGACAGAATGGACATCGTTTTGGGACAGATTTGCTGCAGTGGTCCATACTTCAACTGGTCTGGCTCAAATCACAAAATTTACGTACCTGCAGTCCCTACTCAAGGGCGAGGCAGCAGCAGCCATCAAGGGTCTGCAGACCACAGCCGAAAACTACGACACTGCCGTTGACATCCTACACAAACGTTTTGGCAGAAAAGAAAGAATTATCTTCAGCCACATCAGCCAACTTCTGGCCACAAGTCAACCTCGGAAGGGAGGCAACAGCTTGTGGGCCTTGCATGACGAGCTGCAGGCCCACGTGAGGAGCTTGGAAAACCTTGGTATCTCACAAAACACGTACGGGGTAATTCTCACTCCACTCATCTTGCACCGTTTTCCAGCAGACATCCGTCTAGAGTGGGCGAGGGTGGGAGAGAGGAAGGAAGGAGACCTTGCCTTCCTCATGAGCTTTATTTACGACGAGATAAGGAGGCGAGAAAGGGCACACAATTTCGTTCCCTCCACCAACTCAACAACGGAGTCGTCCTCAGAAGGGGCAAGAAGACGACAAACAGGGGCTGCGCTGTCCATCAACACGGGTACAGGTGGACCTCCCAGTGCCTCGAACTCTACTAATGCTCATGAGAAAAACGTAAGATGTGTGTTTTGCAACGAAAACCATTTCTCATCAGATTGTGCTCAGCTACATAACTTGGATGTACAACAAAGGAAGAGCAAACTAAGAAACCTAAAACGTTGTTTTATTTGTTTAAGTGGTAATCACATCGCCAGAGACTGCAAGAGACAGTGCGGTTTGTGTAGAGGAAAACACCACAGACTCCTCTGCAAGCGTTTTATTCACTCGGATCATGGTATAGATACCACAGTGAAAAGTATTTATCCTAGTCAGGATGTTAAAGTTCCCTTAGGGAAAGTTGGATCTGCCGGGGCTTCTGTCGGTGCGGATGGGCACGTAGTTGGCATCAATTACACACATTCACAAACCTTGGGTGCCACAACTCTTATGCAAACAGTTCATTGTAAGGTGGGGAGCCTCAGCGTGTCCATCCTATTCGACAGTGGTGCCGACAGGTCATTCATTACTAGACGTCTAGCACATGAGTTGGGTCTTGGGCCGTTGGGTCGAGAGTCAGTTTCTTATTCTTGTTTTGGGAGAGGGAAACCAGGTAAAGAAAGCCCTCGTAACATTTATAGACTGGCTCTCGGCACACCTGCCCAATATCTACATTTGATTGAGATTGATTCTATCTGTGCACCTATGTTTAGAACAAGAATACCTGATTCGCACATGGGGGTATTTGTTGGCTTACCTTTCACAGAGAATTTTTCAGCAGACAATCCTATCAAGATTGACATCCTGATAGGAATTGATCACTATTGGCAGTTTATGAAGCCGAATTATGTCCATTCATCTGTCGGGTTAGTGGCTCAGGAGACCTCTTTGGGTTGGATCTTATCAGGAACCTGGCCTAGTGTCGGGAAAGGTAACATATGTTCCTCTCAGTTTCTTTGTCACACTAACACCACCTCTGTGTCAGATAGCCTTATCAGGAGTTTATGGGAACTGGACTCTGTTGGAGTCAAGGACTATGCAGAGACGACAGACGATACAGTGCTCGCAGACTTTAACCGAACCGTTAGGTATGAAGATGGTAGGTACACTGTGAGCTTGCCCTGGAAGTCCGAGGTCATGAGGAGTCAGCTGTTGAACAACAAGCCGTTAGCGGAGAAGCGTTTGGACAGTTTGACACGCAGATTGGCCCGTGATCCTGAACTTGACAGTAAGTATAATGAGGTTTTGGCTGAGCTAGAGAGTTTGGGAATCATCAAGGAAATTGCCCCTGAGGAAGAACACGGTTCTCGTCCGATTTATTACATGCCCCACAGACCTGTTGTAAGAGAGTCAAGTTCAACAACAAAGGTAAGACCAGTCTTTGACGCATCAGCCTCAAGCTTTAATGGGATTTCTCTCAATGATTGTCTAGAAAAGGGTCCTTGTTTGATTCCAAATCTTGTTTCTATTCTCATGAGATTCAGGAGGTTTCCCATAGCTATCACTGCTGACATCACCAAGGCCTTTCTGCAGATCAGAGTAGACCTCAAAGATCAAGATGTTCACAGATTCTTGTGGAGATTTGGTGACCGAACAAAGGTAATGAAATTTGACAGAGTGCCTTTCGGCAACAAGGCAAGTCCGTTCCTGTTGAATGCCACAATTCAACATCATTTGTCGAAATTTCCTGTTGGTAAGACTATCTCAGAGTTACAAACCAATCTGTATGTTGATGATTTTCTGTCAGGGGCTGATTCTCTTGAGGAGGCTCACTCTATCATCTCCGAAGCTAGAGACATCTTATCTAGTGCTGGCATGTGCTTGACCAAGTGGTCTTCCAACAAAGATGAACTTTGTGGTGTGGAAAAGAACTTCTCAAACCTGGAATCAGACTTTTTAAAGGTACTCGGACTGAAGTGGAGCTGTGCTCTTGACTCTTTTTCGTTCACCAGTCTTGAGATTCCATCTGGACTCATTATCACTAAGAGAGTTGTTCTCAGTTTTATTGCCCGTTTGTTTGACCCTCTTGGGTTTCTCACTCCCTTTACCATTAGAGCAAAGTTCTTATTTCAAGAACTGTGGCTATTAGGGATAGATTGGGATTTGGAGGTCCCCCCATCCATCAGTGATGAATTTCATGGTTGGCTTGAAGATCTTGCTTTATTGCAAACATGGAACATTCCTCGTTGCTATGTGCATGGCTCATGGAGTACAGGGAGCAACCCTGAGATCCACATATTCTGTGACGCTTCGGAGAAAGGTTATGGCTGTTGTGCATATCTCCGAGTGCAGGACGAAAATGGGTATCATGTCTCTCTTATGATTTCCAGGGCGCGAGTTGCCCCTGTGAAAAGGATTACGTTACCTCGTTTGGAAATGATGGGAGCACTGCTTGGTGCTCGAACATTGAAATTCATTCAGGAGTCTCACATTGTGGGTACTGAATGTACTTATTTCTGCTATACTGACTCCATGATTACCTTGAGTTGGATTAAGAGCAGGGCCGACAAATGGAAATGCTTTGTGGCCAATCGAGTGAGGGAGATCCAAAGTGTCACCGACCCCAGTTGCTGGTCTCACTGTGCAGGAACAGACAATCCTGCAGACTTCGTCACTAGAAGCTTTTCGGCCTCCCAGTTGATTGCTTCTTGTATGTGGTTGAGGGGCCCTAGTTGGCTACATTTTGACGACGTCATCACTGAACAAGAACATAACCTGTCTTCTGTGGTGGAAGCTGAGGTGGGTTTGGAGGAGGAAGTGGGGTTGGCAACGACAGTCTGTCATAGCGACACCCTTACCTCCCCAGTCCTTCCAGTGGAACGCTGGAGCACATTGTCCAAATCAGTCAAGATCCTAGCGTGGATTTACCGTTTCTTTGGAAATTTATCTGGACGCCGTGCTCGCAAAGCCTCCAGGCATCTAAAGACAGAAGAACTGAAAGATGCTGAGACTAAATTGTTTTGGGTGACTCAGCGAGAACACTATTGTTCTGACATCAGCTCTTTGCAAGAGGGAAAGGAAATTCCCAGGAGCTCCATTCTTTATAAGATGCACCCATTTCTGGATGAAAAGGGATTACTGAGGATGGGAGGACGGCTCCAGTTCTCAGCCTTGTCCTTTGATGAAAGACACCCTATCATTTTGCCCAAAGGTCATGTGGCCCTCTTGTTGACTAGGTTTTACCACCAAACTTTCAAACATGCTGGGGTTGGCTTGATGTTGTCTTCTTTGAGAGACAAATTTTGGATCATTGGCTTAAGAGCTCTGGCAAGACAAGTCAAGAGAGAGTGCTTTCATTGCCAGCGTTTCGATGCTGGTCCTTGCAATGAACCTTTTGCTCCATTACCAGAATCACGGGTAACAAAAGCCACACCCTTCTCAGTCACTGGTCTCGACTTCGCAGGACCTTTGTATTGTTCCGATTACAAGGATCAGAAGTTTTATATTCTTCTCTTCACTTGTGGCGTGGTGAGAGCCATCCATCTTGAGTTAGTGATGTCTCTTAAACTGTCTGATTTCCTTATGGCCTTTCGCCGTTTTGTGGCAAGAAGAGGTATGCCCACCATTATCTATTCAGACAATGCAAAAACCTTCATTAGTGGGTCTCGCGAGCTTACAAGGGCATTTGGAACCATGTGTCCAAGTTGGAAATTTATAGCTCCTCGCTCCCCATGGTGGGGAGGCTGGTGGGAGAGGATGGTTCGTAGTGTCAAATCCATCTTGAGGAAAACAATTGGTGGTAGTTCTCTTCCGAGGACTGAATTAGACACTCTTTTACAGGAAGTTGAGGCATGTATCAACTCCCGACCTTTGACTGCTGTACATGACGATGCGGAAGAAAACAAGATTCTTACACCCTTTCATTTTCTTCTCGGTAAGGGATGTCATATGTTACCCATGGATGCCCTTTCTTCTTCAGTTAATCAGAAGGTTGTAACCGAACAGTACTTTGCTCAACAAGCAACTCTCACTCAGTTTTGGAAGGTTTGGAGCCAGGATTATCTTCGCAATCTTCCCCAAGTGAAGACCAATGGTCGCAGAGGTTCTATCAAGGAAGGTATGGTGATAATAATACGGGAGGACAACACACCGCGTCTCCATTGGCCCATAGGTGTTGTGACCAAACTCTTCACTGGTAAAGATGGTATCCCTCGAACAGTAGAAGTTCGGACTGCCAGCGGGTTGCTAGTCAGGTCTATCCAGAGAATTCACAGTTTGGAACTACAATCAGGTGAGTCAGATTCTGATTTGTCTATGTTGAGAGACACAGATGACTACCCTCATGAAGTTGACGTTCCTTCTCGGCAGAGAGAACAAGCAGAGAGAAACTCTACAGTTAACCAACCAGGTAATGGCAAGGTAGCTGAAAGTGACAAATCGGTTGCCACTAGAGCTGGTCGAACCGTCCGCCCCAGGACCGTTTTAGATTTGTAGATCATGCTATTTGTGTAAATCTAAGGTCTTTTACTAAATCTGGTAGTAGTAGTACACAATTCTGTTATCGTTATCACTAAACATCTTGTTGCTCTGGATTCTGATGGACATCTCTGACCGTTATGTTCAACGTTATGCTTCAGTCTATGATAACCTTCAATTGCTCTCCCAACTCATCCTACATATCGGCATCATCAGCATTTCTGTCGGGGATTTCCTATGAGTCCATTGTTACTTGTTACATATATTGTTATTGTTCTATGTTATGAAGTATACCATAATTTTATCTTATTCATGTGTACTTTGATACAACTTTGTGTTGAAAAACAGTAAGGCTTTGAGAAATTAGTATCGTTTAATTTTAAGAAACATGTCATCAGCTTGCAATTTTTTGTTCATTAGTGTCAATTTCTTGCCATTCGTGACTCAGGTTTCAGAAGAAGTCCAGTCTCTTACGTTTCTAAAATTGCAAGAATTATTCATTTCAGTTAAGACTAAACATTTCCCCTTCATTTGGGGTATAGATACGCTGGATTTGTTTTCACCCTGGGTGCGTGAAATCAGATTGAGAGGGTACTTTCTCTACTTTTATTTGATTTAATGATTTACTTTGAAATCATACTGTTTGATTTATTCACTTTGCTTTCATGTTTAGAAACTTAAGCCGGCAGTCTTCCGGAATATAAATAGACGTGTGTGTGAAGGAAGAGTGACTGGCAGTGCTTTAATATTGTTTAAAGTTGCAAGACACTGCATTTCTACACTACATGTAAATTCTACATTCTCTTTGACACCACATTACTCAATACACATATTGATGTACCGTAATCGGTCGCGGTTGCTTCTCTTTCCCAAATGTGAGTTTGAATTATTTAGTATTGGAGGTTTTATAGCCTTCATGTGCACTTACCCTTGAGTCATTTGTGTTTATTTTGGACTCTATACATGTATTTAGTAGTCCAAGGTGGGGAGTATGTTGCATATCAGAAGAAATCTCCCAAATTGGCACCGCGGCTAACTCTGTTTGGCTTATTTTATCCCATTATCTGGTTTGTTTACTTCTTCGCTCGGGCGGAAGTAGAGAAGGGAAAAAAGGTCACTCACGCGGGGCAGGTAGTCAGGCATTCACTCACAAGAAGCACGCGGGGCAGGTAGTCATTCTTTCACTCACATGAAGCACGCGGGGCAGGTAGTCATTCATCCACTCACATGAAGGAGAAGTTTCCTCACGAATCAGTCGTTTCTTTGTCAATAAACAGTTTAATTTCATGTTACTTCAAGTCTTCTTCAGTATATTGCTAATGTGCGTTGTTCAGAATTCGCAACAAAATACTCCATGTCATGTATTCACTTATTTCCTTTGCGCAGCTGTTTGCTGTCACTAATTCTCCGTCTCCAGTTTCGACCTTTTGCCAATGAACGTTCACTTTGTTCGTCCGTTTTTATATTTGATCTCCGTACATAAACAGTATCTCTTTCTCTGCTGAACTAACAACCGCACCATTCAGAGGTTCGAATAAGCGTCTTGCCTGTAACACTGTGTATGTATACGCGAAGATAATGAGCATACTTGTGTAGTATGATCTAAACATGACAATGTATATGTGCGTGTGTATGTTCAACGCTTAAAGGTCTAACGAAAACCTACAAACCTGTTCTTAAAGACACTACTTCCCACAGTTTATTTCGCTTGCTGAATCACAACACGACCATTAAGTTTACACCTGTAAATACCGGGGATAAGCAACATTATCATGCTCACTGCAAGCATTCATAGATACAGGATGATTTTTCTTTTTGGTCTCAAAGTACGAGAAGATATGGAAGGAAACACGACACAATTTTTGGTAACCTGATGCCTTACTTGGGTATCATGATCGAAGTCAGGACGAAAAGTATTATACAATAGCACCCATAAACAGATTATATAATGTCAACCAATAATTTGAAACTTGAGGGTGAAAAATGTGTAGTTAAAGTGAATGTAAATTTGCGATTTTTCACTTCATAATTTTATTCTTGCAGGAGGTCATGTGGAAATACTGATAACTACCTAAGATCATAATTATCTGACGCATTTTTAAATACTAGACATTAAATAAAAATAAAAACAAGTAAATAGCATTGGCGTTACCAAATGAAATAGGTCTGATTACAACCACATTTCGAGGCCTAGAATCAGTCGATAGTCTAAATCGGCAATGAATCGAATGTTTACTGCCTGTGTTGTAGTACCAGTTCTTTCTCTCTGTCCACCCCCCATAACCCCCGCCCCCGCCGGCCGGAAATCCTATCCTCTTGGTATTCAAGCCTGGAGGGCCTTGTTAAAGAACCTGGCTATGATTTACAAAACTTGGACGCCAACATGCATATACTGTGTCACTGTACAAGGGCCACATCATTTCCCTCTGTGTATTTGTTCATCAGAGAAGATAACAGATGGAGACAGGCCGGCAAAGGACAGATATTACACGCATATTTACATCACTTCAAACAAACCTTGTGCCCAGGTATGAAGATGAGCCTGTTTTTGCTTCCATAGTTCACTGACCCCGTACAGACGTCATTAGCACACAAGGGACCATGACATACTGGCTTGTTTTTATAGACATTTTTCTATAGTACAGAATATCCCAGGGCTTTTTTTTTCTTTGCATTTGACGCAATTTCTCATTCACTAGATCAAACCTTCAAGAGAATTGAACATTACTTCTACGAATATCCCTGTTTGTACGTTCTGGGGTCTGACAGACACAATACGCTTGAAGAGAGTATCCTATTAAATGGTTCTTTAGGAGTGTAGTGTATCTTAGACCCCATGACGTACGCCATGCACAGTCTTAAGCGACATAACCCGAAAGTTAAATAACTAAGGACAGTTGGTATTGTTTCGGCTGTGTTCTGTCTGCAAAAGTTCCAACTTCGACTTCATATACGTGTGCGTTTTATTCGTAATCAAAGCAAGTTAAAACAGTAAACTAGTCAATTAATAATTATTCACAGTTTGAATGGAGCCACTGACAAGAAATATTTCTGACAGTTCGAAATGTTTTCCAGAAATTCTATCTGTGTGAAACCGAAAGCTACCACGAGGGCTAGGGTTTTATCCCCATTGCACGATGAGTGAATTAGCAGCGCAAAATTAATCAGAGGTTTAACAGAGGAGGCTTTGTTCTCGGGGGCCCGTGAATACGAAGACGCCAAATGAGCAGAGGAGAAGTGCGTGTGAATTTATCATTTCCCATTGTGGCAGGTTATAATACGGATACCCAGAGACATTGTCCTACATAAATTCTTTACCATGTGTGTGGCTCTTCGGAACCAGCCGTGAATGCGTGTAGTAGTGAATTATCGTGATGCCAAAAATATAATAGAACTCCCTTGACATGCCAGTGTGGGTACGAGTAGCGACCAAGCTTTGGAAACCGCTAAAATACTATTCAAATCCCTCTCTAAACGGGGCAGGTGACAGCACCATTAAACTGCTGTATTTACATAAATTCCGTTTTTCTCCCCCCAGTCCAATACCAGGATAAAACGGGTGACAGTGACAAAAGACCATATTTACACACAGTTTTCAGGGCAAGGTAAATTTCCCATTGCTGAATGGCATGTAGAGAGAAGGAGAATTTTAATGCTCTTCCCTCGTTTGAGTTTGTTGAAGACGCTACACTGTCAACACATTGATTTAAATACTGGAAATAAATAATTTTGGTAAGACCATGACAATGTCACATTTCACTTGTGGAAGTGGAAATTGTATTTAAGAAAAAAGCGGCCGGGACAATGACATTTTCGTTTGTTTTCTGCCCTGGCTGGTCAGAGTGGGCTGTTGCTTTAACACTACTAAGTTCTCTATCTACCTGGCCATGTGAGATTCTTTCTGGGAATTACGTTTTATTTACTAACCGCAAAAAAAAAAAAAAACCCACGAAAAAAACCCAAATAAACACCCAAATCTTGTTGTTTTTTAAAATACTTTTTTCAGATAGTATATCGAAAGGAGTCCGTAACATCCTGACATTAGCTGCTGTATATCAGACAAGCTAAGCAGATTGTCACAAATCCCAGACTGGGAGATGTAATGATTATAACAGGACAACAATCACGAACGAACAAGTATAACACTTAACAGAACAACCCATCAGACTCACACATTTATTAAAAATAAGATAAAGATAGAAATGCAATGACATACAGTATATTACTCAATTCAACTGCCGTCCAACGGCCTTCTTCCCTCAAGCACTCTTCCTCGGGTCCACAACCCGGTAATTACTTTTAAAGACACTTCGGCTTCAGCCTCTCCACTCAAGGTCTTAATAACACACTAGTATTCTTTCGCACCACAGTCTCTCAATAGCGCCTCCCTATGGCAATAACACCTTAGCCTTCCAATAGCACCTCACATGGCCATAGCACGTTAATAATTCAATTCACATGAGTATCTCAATAGCACAATAGTACATCCTAATAGCACATTAACAGTTCTATACAACGTCCCTGTCTGTGGCCAGACTGCCACGACTCATGCGCTCCTACTGTCCTGCGCGACAGCTTCACTCCACTGGCCTATGAGTAGCCTTCGGCCCTATGCTGGCCTATCCCCTGTGCTAGTTCGCTCACCGCGAGTGGCGTCTCTGCCCGACCCCGGCACCTACAAGAAGAACATTACATTGGTATAATACCATACCATTTCTAACCACTTCACCCCTCATTACAAACCATGAAGCGTGCACACAATAGTCCACCTTTCACTCACCACACATCTTACGGTAACACACCTCCACCGTACCACACAGCACTCACTCTCGCTACGAATCCATGAACCTAACTTACATCTATCGCTCAGGGCGCACATTTCTATACACAGTAATCACTGACTTCCACATTCCTCACATATACTTATTTACATCATGGTCATAGGCGAATATAATACATCAATCATCATAATTATAAATCACAGTTCAACCTACCAGTCATTACTGGAAAACACACAACAATCTCCCGACTGCTCTGATCTCACGTCTGCCCCCTGGGACCTCTTAACTTGCAGTGATTGTCAGTACAGCGCTCTCGCCTCATGCCGACCCCCCAACTCACAACATTTCACGCTTTAACGTTAACTAACAGAAGTCAATATAGGTGAGCAGCCTCACTATCCCGTGAGTCATTCCCTCACTTCCATGCCCCCGTAATCCTTGAATCCCGCTCACTCCACTCGTGACACAGATAATGTTCTGTAACAAAATACTGAATGTTCCCCGCTTTTAACCACATCAGCATGCCTGATGCTAAAATCTTGTTATTTCATTACGACATTCACACTTTATAATATTTATAGTAATAATACCACTAATAGTGATCATGATAATATTAGTATTAATAATAATACAATTAGTAATACCTTAAGAGAGACAAAATTACCCGTATTTTTCCACTTGAATAACAGAGTCTTCAGTTTTTAACATTTTAAAGCAATTTGGAAAAAGGGGGCGCCGTTTTGATATACAGATCAATTTAACCAGAATAAATGATATGTTAAGCTGGTAAATTATAAAATATGCGTCATACTTGTTTGTACAGTGTCGTTTCTGGTGAACGAGCAGGCGCCAAATTAATTGAGTTCAATTTTCTGTGAATTGCTTCCTGTAAACATCGTGTATTTTATTACGTCTGTATAATTCAGTTTTTGTTTTTTGCCGTGAATATTCTGCCAATTGATGGCTGAATGAAATTTCAAAATTAGACCCAATAAAGAAAATACTTTTGAAAGTCAATTTGGGAAGGCACTTTAAAATGTTAAAAACTGAAGGCTCTGTTATTCAAGTGGAAAAATTTAGGGCATAAACATGGCATTTTGAAAATCACTTTTACTATTTTATCTTTCAAAAACCAAACTGTGTTTTTGTTGGTAATGTTAACCGGAAAGGTCAGAGTTGCGTACGTCATTGTGTGATTAGGTGTAAAGGTGAGATACATTACAATATGTATTACATGTGACCTGAAACTGAATAGTTTCTGTTTAGATCTTTGCCCAGTGTGTACCGAATGAACTTCTCTTGCATTCATCATTTGGGTAGAAAAAACGAGGGCGTACAATTATCAAGTTGCTGAAATAGATGAAAAGTGACATTATCACACATGCTCTAAGCAAAGATTAACCTGCTCGAGGTCAGAGGAAAAATATCTCGCATGTAGAACCTTGCGGTACGCCACGCATTAAGCTAATATTGGCTTTATCGTAACTATATACGCTTTTTAATCGTGCAAGGCAGGTAATTCTCAGTGAGGCTAAATTTCATAATAGCATGCTTCGCTGCGCATAAAATCTGAATAAATTTGGCATTTACTGCATATTGCGTCTCTCACATGCAAAAGGTTCCAGCTTTTTGAAGCCTTTGAACTTTCTCTTTCAAGTTGCGAAGTTTAAAGATGGCAAGACGATTCTATTAGTTTTGCTATGATAAATATGTTTGATATAAATATTCACTTCCAAAATGCAGATTGGATGTGATGCTGTCCATTGAACTGTTCCATGGATGCGTTTAATTATTGGCTTTTTTTTGTGTGTGCAGTGGGGGATCTACTATGCTAATGAAGATTAAGCTTCAGGGCTTCTAATCCCGAAGGGGTGTTAGAGAAACATTTTTTAGTGAGTGAATTGTGGATGTTGCCCTATTGTTGCTGGTTGTGAAGGGACCCCATAACTGTTCAGGCTTCGGAGTCCCAAAAACGTAGGTCCGCCACTGCTAGTGTGTGTCCAGTTTCTGAAAGTTAACTAATATTCATTATTCATAGTTCACCCTGTATTACATTTAGAAAATTGCATGGCGCTTTACCTTAATAGAAACTGCCATTTCATTGAGTCTGTGGTATACGCCCTGGTGTACGCCCCTATAGAGAGGGCTATAAATAACTGAAGTTCTGAAAGTTTTCAAGCCTTGTAAGAAATACAAGAAGAGTGACCATTTGAAGCAAACACTGCTATTGTTTTTCAACTGATCACAGTGAACATACTGGACCGCTGCACCCTGTCTACAGTGCCCTGTCTACAGCATCCTATCTGTAGCATCCTGTCTACAGCATCCTATCTGTAGCATCCTGTCTACAGCATCCTGTCAACAGCATCCGTCTAGTAACAATCATTTCTACATTCTCAAATGTCTTGCAGTGCGACTACAAGAATAATGAGGTCACTTTGATTGCGATTCGAGAGGGTTAATTAGTTTTGTGACCTTGTTTGTTTCCTACCGTAATTCCTACTGACATTCATGTGCAACGTAGGGGTTTTGGCTGAGATAACAGTTTGTTCTATCACACATCATCAGAGTTGTGTCTATTTTGAATTATATTATTAATTTATTTTTTTTTGTATCTTTTATTTCATGTTTTCTACTTTATATCTCTTTGACGGTTTTATATGTGTTAATTAAGCCCCTCGCACAAGAAAGAGACCGTTAATGCTGTGATATCATGATACGTGCTATCAAGATCATTTCTTGTCGTTGCCACACGGATTTTTTGTCCTTAAAATTTGCTCCACCTCTCCAGTCTTCCACATTCACGGAATTTTGTGGCATGAATTTGAATATTCTGCGATCAGTTAAGACTATCTAATTTCTTCTATCAGGGAATAATTCCCAGTCTTATCATCTGCTTTGACGATATTGTTATCACCACTGAGATACTGATCAAGAGAGAGATGGAAACGGCAACATCAGAAGATTATGGCTTCTCTTCACAGTTGCTCTTCGGCTTGAGCTCACCTTCCACTCTTGTGTTACTGAATTATTCCACGCTTTACTAGAAACAGTGCCATTTTTTAAAAGGGTCTGTTTGCTTATAAAAATAAGCGTGTAATTCTTTGCTAATTGAAGTACCGCGTTTACAGAATTAACTTTATTTCAACTGATTAATAACAAATTTAAAAAATGGTAACCAAGACCTGAAACTTTGGAATTTATTTCTCACATGGATACTAACCACAGATATGGATTCCTAAACCATTACATCATTATCACCAGCACCAACCCACCCATTTTTGACCAGGTGTGCGGGCATAATATGAAATTGATGGAGATAAACAAATTCAGAGGTTCTGGCCGCATCAGTCACTGAGCGCTTTAGGCCCAGCGCGCACTATGTTAACATTAACCATCCGTTCAATGCAAGCAATCTCTCGCGTGGTGTGCAACACTGTAAACTCTTTGTCAAACAAGCAAAAATCTGCGTTTGCACGCCGTGCAGCAGGCGAAACGGGATAGTGTGCGCCGGGCCTTAGGGAGGTTGAAAAATGGAAGGAAGGAAGTGAGGGTTTCAAATAATTACTTGTGAATTTCGTATTGGCTTTAAGATAAACATGAATGTTCATGGTTTTATTTGCGTTATATTTATTTATTTATTTTAAACAAAAGCCAGTCATTTGCAAAAAAAAAAAAAATGAATGTCTTTTGTTTTTCTAATGTACACAGCAAGAGCTCATGTTGCACGAAAACAGGAAATGGAAAAAGTGTAATCTGTGATTACAAAGAAATAATCCTACACTCTTAATGTCACATTAGAGTACAGATATCAGCAAACATGAACGTAAACAGTCGCTTTTATCAACACCGGAAACGTTGAGCACTTCCAGGTCAGAGATAACTACAGTACAAGAGGTCAGTGAGCCCTTTCTCTTTCTCAAAAGACGTCAGAAAATGATAAAAGACAGACTGAGGAATACAAGCAGACATTTTTTACCTTATAAATATCAAACATAAGGTCATCAAAAATATTTCATTTAATTTTTTAAAATTTACTTTTTTGGTTTAATTTACACACGAAAATTGGCTCAACTCTTACAAGGTACAAAATCTAGAACGTCAAAGCATTAAATTTCTGGGTTTTATTGTTGTTGTTTTGTTTGACAATCTTTTCATTATTCTAAGATCAGAGTGACACGCACATAAAATTTTTTATTTCCAACAGCGAACTAAAGACTTGGGCTTGTAAAAGTCACACGCATTTTAATGCTCCAGTATTTTTATGTCCAATGGTGGTTTCTTTAGGAGGATGTCGTAGTTTGTTGCCTTTGGACAGATTCGGCGATGTGGTGTTTGCATAATTATGTTTTGGATGCCTCTGAGAATGCTATTTTGGTTGCCTTTTTGTCATATTGGTTGTGTTTCTTGTTAAGCTGGGTTTTCATGTGTACAGAAACGGAAACGGCAAACGGAAACGTCAAAAATCCTTCAAGAAGTGTTTTCATGTGCATTTCCGTGCACATGGAAATACTCTTTCTTTTTACCCACTTAAAAC
Source organism: Onchidella celtica (assembly GCA_963931925.1). Taxonomy (NCBI): domain Eukaryota; kingdom Metazoa; phylum Mollusca; class Gastropoda; order Systellommatophora; family Onchidiidae; genus Onchidella; species Onchidella celtica. The sequence continues at coordinate 66,678,347 of OZ007570.1, read as the reverse complement.
TCTACATGCATCATCTAAATCAAGCACAATAGATCGATAAACACAGGGTTTTTGCTTTTTAGTCTTTGTCCGTAAGTGCGAAGAGCTTTAGTAATAGATGAATGGGTATCATTTAGTGCGTAGTTCTTGATCTGTGAGGGTAATCCACCACTTTACGTTATAGCGGTTTTGGAAGGAAACGTTCTTTTGTAGCAAATGCAGTTGCTCTCTCCCTCATCTCACGTCAGAATCTGTGGAGATCACTTAAGAAGTTGGTGTTTTCCAGTAGTCCCCCCCCAAAAAAAAACATTGAAATGAATTCTGCACAACGGTGATGAAAAAGTCTCAAGTCAGTTTTATCATTTCTCTACCTGATAACAAATCCAGACACTTTGTTTTGTTCTTTTTTTATTACTCTGGTGGATCATCTGGCGGCAACGACAGCGGTGGTATTTGGACGGCAAGAAAATCCTGTGGTGACTACAGCGACAACAATGGTAACATGACAGGTGAAGCGATGCTGTCTAATTAAAACTGCTGGAAGTCATTTTGAAAGGCACGCGTAGCCACGATCTCGCCCCATGTGGGAAACGCTGTCAACAACCACAAAAGAGGATTAGGGATTTCTGTGATGAGCTCCGGGGTCGGGCTGTGTAAAAAGGTTGATAGAACTCTCACTGCTGACCCGGACGAAAAGGGTTCCTCCTCTCCCATACCGTCCTCAGATTACTTTAAATTGGCAACCGCCTGGTGGCAATTTCATCTGAGCAGGAAGAAGACATCATGGTAACTGGTGACACCAAGAAAGACCCCTTTTCTTAGGGAGGTATCATACTAAGCCCGGTCAGACGCAGGCAGATGCTACCTGCAGAATGTGCATCAAAGGAATAATGGCAGAAGCTGACCCGGCTTAGTATGATAGGGTCTTCCTGTATTTACTAAGAACATATATAGGGAATTATAGGAGGCACTTCTTGTCTGCCAGACTGTGTCTGACCGGGTTTAGTATGATACCTCCCATATTCCCGATCCTATTTTTCGTTGGTATTGTATTCTCCTCCTTAACTGCGTCCCATCATCAGCATGATCAGCGATCTCGGGGTCTTGTTTTCCTCTATTTATCACCCCTTCACATCCCAGCCAAAAAACAGCTCCTTCGTTTTTAGCTTGATTTCTTGTACTAGAAGGACTATACTCTGATTATGACACAGGTTTACCACTAATACAGCAGTCGCAACTATATCTACCACAGCTGAGAAAAACAGGACAGTCAGCTAATAAGGCAAGAACTGCAGCTACTTCATATTTTCATATCGCTGAACCGTGTATGACCAAAGGACACAATTTTACAGGGGAGGAAACAACAACAGCAGTTGCACTTGAACTTAAGTACTCGTATTCCTTATCTTAAATAAGTTTAAACTACAGACATTTGAAATACAATGTGAATGTATTGTACACCCCCCCCCCCTCTCCCCTCCTTTAATAATTAAAAATGATAAAATCCATCTAGAAGTTCATCGAATATTTCTTGTCATCTGCAGTTGCGTGAAAACACTTATGCGATTTCATGATAGTGGGGACGATATGATTTTCTTATTTTCCTCACTACGTTGTCCTCAGACTAAATCACACACCGAATTCGCTGATGCAATTTCATATTGACCTGTCTCAGACACACTCTTCCCCTTTCCCCTCTTCCCCACACGCACACACCTTTCAAGACCTCCGACCTTCTGTCATTCCTTCGCTTGTTCCAATTTCCGTATTTGTGGATTTGTCCTTGTCTGTCAATATTTGTCCAATCAGCAGTCCAGGTTTTGGCTGTTCGGTGCAGCGCGGCGATGCATCACTCAGCATCGCTCAGCAGGTGTTATTCCTCCCACCTGGTCGATTCTGTTTGCAGCTGAACAGCCACTGCACCTCGGTGCTTTTCGCACCAGAGATGTGCAAATGGGAAGTGTGCACAAACAAGAAACACGCTGTTGCCCATTAATTGAATGTGAAGATTCTGCACTTCAACAATAAAAACACACGAACGCAGCGGTTGTTAAGAATGCTGAGCGCTTGAGTTGAGTCACGGATGTAATGAAAGGCGGATTTGTTTTTTTGATTGTTTTAAGTTTTTTAAATACTTTTTAAAATTTCTAATGTCTAGTTTTGTTTCCAGTATGTTGACTCCCTTAGACAGGTGCAATACACACGCCTGCACAACAGGTTTGCAGTAAAAAAAAAAAAGAATCTTATAGTGCAAATGTCTGAATTTATTATGTCCCGTACCGCAACGTCTTGAATTACAACTGTGAAATAGTGATAAACTTTTCATTGTAATCGTATGTCCATTTAGCAAATGTCACAGACCTCAGACATCGCATAATTACACGATGCAGAACGCAGCATTTAAGTCTAAGGAAATGATGTCCTGCGTACAAGCCTTTAGGTGACTCCAAAATAAAATAAAAAATGGGCCTTCAAAGCCCCCCCCCCCCCCCCACATACACACACAATTCCAAAAATAATATTTCCACTTGCATCATGGTATTAGAAGTTAAATAGATTGCTTTAAACTTTCTTTCGTGTGCATCCGACCCGGTATTGCTATCTGTCACTTGCCTTTTTCAGCCTCTCCATGCTCCCTATGCCCGGCGACACCACCACTGTTTCATTATGACGCTAGCTTCAAGCTCTCATATCCGGCTTAGCAGTCACTCAAAAGATAAAACCATCTCGCTTCAAGATTATTGCGTCTGCAAAGGTCCCACCTTATGCTTTAGACAGTGTTAAAATCACTTCTCTTTCATCCTCTTCTCGCGGCTGCCGAACCAAGTGGGTGGTTGTTCTTTAGAAGAGTATGTCTGGTCGTTAAATGGAGGGTATTAACTCATTTTATTTCATATTTTTACACACACAAGCGCCTTTTACTCTTAATTCACCCATTCGAAATGAGACCGGTTTACGAATGACCTGGATCAAGCAGAGACATGGCTTCGTGGTCACCGCCCTTCTGTATCTATCACTTGGGGGACGTAGTATGAAGGTGGTTCTTTCTGCCAAAGTTTGAAACGGAGTAGTTGCACATCAGCTAGATTTGTGTTTTGGACATTATCCAGTTCATGATACACTGCTTAATCACGGAAGCCCACAGTGGACTTGAGCTATAGCAAGGGCTCAAACTGGCCAAATATTAGGATATCTATCTAGTAAAATGTTCTGTGTAAACCTTGGTCTGACTTCAGTTATAATCTGTATGGTGGGGGAACACACGAAAATACGTAGCTATTCATTACAATCAGCTTGTTATTATGTGCATGTGAGCACCATCTCCTAGCCCAATCAGTCTCCAGCAGATTAATGTAGGATATCTTAGGTCTCGACCGCTTCTCGTGTCCTCACTGCAATAGACAATTCATTGCGAGGGTCGGCCTGATCTGCCGATTACCAATGTGAGAAAAATAATTATACTGCTTATCCATAGTCAGCAAAGCTATGACTTCTGATCACATTAAATAATTACATTATAAAAGGAAGAACATGAGTACGATTGTACAATATTGATGATTATAGGAGCGAAGTGCTAATGGCATTGAAACACAAGCCAAGTGCTATCTACGTCTGACTAATGGTTAGCTAACTGATACATTCATTAGACCTGGACTCGGACATCGGAGTTCACATGGCGTTTAAAGACTAGCCTGGTGCAAAAGGTCACTGTGATCTAATGACCTTGACTTTCTCACCTGCGACCAAATAATAGTCATTTGGTAACCTTGGGAATACCGAAATGATGGAAGAGAACAACACACGTGGAAAAAAAATGGTAGAAAGAAAATCAAACATGTAAGTGGAGTGGGATGGAAGTGGGGGGGGTCAGATCATGATTTTAAATTGTAGTATTCACTCACACTTAATTCATTCATATTGCTTGAAAGGAGAAGGGATGGGAAAGGGAGAGGACAGGTAGATCTAGTTTGATTTCTGTATGAGGTACAGCCAGATTTTGTGTTTCTTTATTTTCGTATTTTACGTCGAAAACTCCATACATATTGTTACGGTGCTTGCTACAGCTTTTCTAAGTTTGTAGTGTAACCTATTGGAAATGTGCATTTATTGCATTCGAAACTCCAGTCCTTTTCTGTAACCTATGATGGGTCTCAGTTTCTGCAGACTGAAAACCACTGACATCAGCGGGAACAACCTGTCAATATGAATTACTTGACTCGCACAGCTCTCTGCCAATGTAAAGAAGTTATCTTATTTATAACTGTCAATCCCGAAATAAACCTTTCATTGGCGTACTCCGATGTGAGCAATGTTGTTTTTGTGAGGATCTCCCCTGGCTGCCCTCTCCCTCGACTCATGCCCCACAGTCTCAGACAAGCAGTATGATGAGTTTCCAAGGCATGTCTCGCGTAGGTGGGTCTAGGGGCATGCAACGGTAGGAAAACATAACGTGGGAAAGCCAGGTCTGTCAGAGAGGTTGCGTCTGAATGAGTAAACGTCTTGGTTTGTTAAAGAGTTTTACTTCCTTTTTCGGCACACTGGGGTGATATCAGAGACGGGGCTGAGACCCCTTCAGGCCACCGATTAGTGGGTGCTTTGAAATGACGAGAAAGTAATCAGCCAAGTGCGTGTTTGTAGGGGTCGGTAGACTAACCACAGGAGCTCCCAGGAGCCTCGAACATCTAGCAGTCACAGGGAAGATCGAAGGCTGGAAAAGCATGGAGAAAAACTTTCACTGACAGTCTTATTTCATGGATAACAAATAAACGTCACAACAACAACTCTTTCTTGGGGTTGGCTGATGACAGATCCGAGTGGTGAACCATGATTGCCAATATCTGTTCCAGACGGGGCAACTGATGATGATGATGAGTCTAACCACAAAACCAAATAGAGAAAAGGCTGAGTTGTGTCCACTGTTTAGCTATAACTTACAATGTAAAACACAACGGTCCCCTAACAACAGACAGGACCAGCCCGAGCAGGATTCGAACCTCCGCCGTCACGCACCCTGATCTAGGGCTCTAATCATTCTGTCACTGCATCGGCAGGAGCAAACGTATACCCAAAACTGGGAAAATGTGAAGATAAGATGATACAATATGTGTCCAGTAGCAACGGTTTCGACAGAGAATTAAAACTGAGTTTTACTGATTTGACCCAGCATTTGAATAAAATTTCCAACAATGTTAAGATAATAATGTAGAGGGCGGAATAAAGCTGTTCAAATCAATCCGATAAAGTCACTCAACGGTACAAGAAATTGGCTTCTTGTTAAAGAATTGGCTTCCTGTTGAAGCCATTGAATCTCTTTCTTATAGGAATGAGGCTGTTAAGACAATACTCGACAGGCAACACTCCTCCTAATGGCTCAGCAAAGATCATGCTAGTTATTGATTAAGATGTGAACACAGCGGGATCTTTTTGTTACTCATGTGCCACAAATTGCAATCGTCAGCATTATTTTCTGTTGAAATCTTTATCAACGCAGGACAAACGCCGTGAGTGCAGTTTTACATTCACACCAAATACTCGTAGTTCTATATCTTGGAGTTTAAAATGCCACATAAGTCTTAGGAATTTTGAGCCATTCGAAATGTCTCTCAGTATTTTGTCAAGTCCAACACTGGCACATGTAAAATTCTGGCAAGCCTGTTTTCAGAACCTTTAACATGCCTTATAGAATAACATCCGCCAGGTATATTTTCTGTTTTGGCTCCTAATGTTTTGGCATGTGGACTCTGAAGGAGCTGAAGTTGCCAAACATTGAATGAAAAATGAACATCAAATACATCCCGTGATGCCAGGTTTTTCAAAGAATCAACTGAAGCGTGCTTATTTGCAGGATAGCTAACAAAAATACACTTGGCATGATTCACTTGGCACCTGGTGCTGTTTTCACTGTATTTCTAATGAAAAGATGTGCTTTTTTCTGATCCGGTTGACTCCAAATGCCAAGATTCCAGATCGTAGATCATTCATTCATTCATTCATTCATTCATTCATTCATTCATTCATTCACTCATTCATTCATTCTTCATTTGCATTCATTCATTCATCCAGTTTTGCTCTTATCTGTGCAAAGTTTCATAGGGCTTATCTCGCTGCCTCTTCACCACCTGCAGCAACACCTTTTTCAAATTAATCTGAGACAGGACAGACAAAGTTAAGATGGGTAGAAGAAAGTGGGAATCTTATTCCAAGAGTGGCGTATTTTGTTCTAAGAGTGGCGTATTTTGTTCTGAGAGTGGCGTATTTTGTTCCAAGAGTGGCGTATTTTGTTCCAAGAGTGGCGTATTTTGTTCTAAGAGTGGCGTATTTTGTTCAAAAGAGGTAGATTTTTAGAAACAACAAGAACAAAACCCTGATTTCTTTATTGTTCTGACAATGTATGAGAGTTAATGTTCTTTTATTTATTTTGGTGGTATTGTCATGTGTACAGACACATATGTAGGAAGAATGGAATCGAGAAACAAATGCTATGCGGTAAAATAGAGGGGCGGAGAAGCAGAGGACGACAAAGAACTACATACATTGACAGCCTCAACAACTATGCCACCAAAAAGTCGATAAGTAACACCGAGCTGATGAGAATGACTGACAACAGAGAAGCCTGGGGTGCCATGGTCGTCGATGTCTGCTCCAGACCTGACACATGAAGAAGAAGAGATGAAGCCATGTGTATAATGTGCGTGCGTACGGGCAGGTACATGTGTGCCTTTGATGTTGTAATTAATGTAGTATAATTAATGTAGTACTGTGTCTGATGCTGCGACAACAGATTTCCCGACAATAGGATAGTAAAGTTGTATCTTTTCTTATCTTATTTCTGCGTCTTGGTACCGAATCAAAGATAAACTTCGGAAAAACAATTTTGAACAATTCGTCTTGCTTTCTGTTCTTACAACACTTAAGTCTATCAAACACTCTAAATTAGTAAAATCCAACATGTACCTCAGTTTTATATCATCAAATATTTAAGAACGAAAGCTTAAGTTGCTTATCAGTGTTCAGTGTTGCAGTGGGGCAGAGAAGTTATTAGAAAATCTTAATTCTCAGTTTGTTTCGGAAATGTCAGCATGGAGAAGTGGCCGGGTCGTATATCAAAAAACCACAGGAAGACGTCCTCGGCACACCCAATAGTGATAAACTAGATGAACTAGTAACAAGAGACCCCGCTGTGAGCATACACTTGTGTCCACCTGGTTTACTTAACAGCAAGGTCGGCTCTTCTTTGAAGGGATTTGGCTGAGTGTTTCTTAATATCACATACTCACTTTACGCAGAGAGAGAGAGAGAGAGAGAGAGAGAGAGAGGGAGAGAGGGAGAGAGAGAGACAGACAGATAGATAGACAGACAGACAGGTAGGCAGGTAGGCAGGCAGAGAGACAGACAGACACAGAGAGAGGGGGGGGAGAGGAGAGAGAGACAGATAGACAGACAGGTAGGCAGGTAGGCAGGCAGAGAGACAGAGAGAGACAGGGACAGACAGACAGAGACACAGAGTGACAGACAGATGACGAAAGAGAGACAGACAGACAGACACAGAGACAGACAAACTGACAGAGAGACGGAGAGAAAGAGAGAGAGAGAGAGAAAGAGGGAGAAGAAAGAGAGAGAGTTTATGCTTAATGAAAAAAAAAAGAAAGTGGGATTCCTCTGGGAGAAAATAAAAACTGGATAAATATTTATTCGTAAAATGAAACGCTTACGAGGAATCATTTTTGCATCACAAAGTAGGTGTATTTCAAGGGAAAGCACTCATTGTCCCATGACCTGTCAAATCCAAAGTTCCGAGCACTCGGGTACGAGAACAAATGATGATTATGTTACAGGAAATGGTCGTAGGTTGAGCAAAAACATCAACCACAACAAAACGTATGCAGCTTAATCTCTGTGGTGGAGTGATACAGTCCGACACAAGGCTATGCAAATGTGCATTCCCAACATGTATGACGACGTGTGAGCACCGGTCCAGTGATAAACCAGGCGGCTCAGATAAAAGCTTTTGGGTGTCAGAATGCTAGCTTAAGTGCTGCCGCCATTTCATACACCAGCCTGCAATATGCGGCGCCGGATTTTTATGCACGATCGTCAGACGCGAATCATAAATATCATGTGGCTACATGACATCTTGTCGCGGATTTTTATACGTGTCTTTTTAACCCGGCGTATCAAGGAAAACAAAAAATAAAGGCAAAAACTTGAGTGTAGCTGTCGGATTTGCTCTTTTGTGTATTAGATCACAGATTTCATAAGAACTTGATATTATTTTTGTATAGTGTTAAATAAACCGAGGAATGAGCGAGGGAAATTGATTATGGAAAATGCCTCGGGTCAGTCATGGGCGATGTATGTGTGTGTTTTTGTGGCTTTGTTGTGATCATAATAATATAAAATGCGTATGAGGTGTATAAGGGCTGTGATGTGTATATAATTATATTATTGTAATCGGATGCGCATTTCTGCCGTGCTACAAGAAAAGACTGTATAAGCTAAGAAATTAAATTTTACAGGAAACGCGAAGAAAAAACATTTAAATTGGCGCCTTACTGTATTTTTTGTTTTATTCCTATTTTCTGACGACCAGAGTAACTGTTAAGCATATAAAAGTATAATGCAGATGAAAAGACAGAGCACATTTTATTCTGAAACCAGATATTAAAAAAGTGAATATGACTGTTGTTGTGGCATTCGGTCTTTTTCTGTAACAAGGCAGATTTGAAGCCAAGTCTAGACATCAAGGATTAAGTCTGCTGTCGAGGTTTTCGTCAGGGAGGTATCATACTGAGCCCGGATGAACACAGTCAGATGCTGCAGGGCAAAATGTACACCAAGGAAATAGTGGCCGAAGCTGGCTGTATCTGACCTGGTTTATTGAGAAAGGGTCTGCCCAGATTTACTACGAAAATAATAGGAAATTATGGTGTGCACTTCTGGTCTGTCAGCATCTGACTGTCTGACCGAGTTTAGCATGATACATCCCTAAGCACAGGACCCTAGATGAGACTAATATTGTCATATTATTACATTCGTGTTAGTAGCTTTTCTGTGATTACAATGCACTTTTTATCTGCAGTTCATAGTTGCTGTTTGAAGTCCTAATAAATCGTCCCCTTAAAGTGAGGACCGTGAGGAAAAAGTCTTCATCGTGTGAAATATTGCTGTCAGGATTACATCACTGCTAACAGCTGTTTTCTCTCAGAGCTGTTTGTTCCAACACCTTCTGACAATGATATAGTTGAAGCGGCGCACTGTAAACAAGAATTAGTCTGCGACGGAAGTGACAGAGTTATAAAACACCTGGGAGCGTGTTGTGTCCCTTGACAAACTGGAGAACTTGGCATATTAATCGTGTCAAGGAAAGCGTGGGTCTTTTTTTTGTGTGTGAAAACACAAACCGGACACATTTTTCTAACGTCAGTTGCCATTCTGTACCTTTAGGCAGTAATTGCACTACAGTTGTTGTGTGAACCTGATATTATTTAACGTCTGAAATCGCATTATTATTATTATTTTCAAATGAATCATATTTAAGAAAAGTTTGCGCAGGATGAGAAACATTATAACACTGACATTTTAGCGTAAGACAATGAGCTTGGCGAGATATTTACAATTCTACAGACGGGACAGTGTAAAGTTATCCACTCTTAATTACTGCAACTCTTATCGAAGGCTCTGCAGAGATTGTTGATTGGTCGTTTGGAGAGATGCATTGCCATAGAAACCATGCATCGTCTTAATAACATTATGGTATCCATGTTGTTGATTTTTTTTTCTTTCTGACAACTCCAATAGTTAGATTCAAACTGAATACATCGATCATTGTAGAAACTACATGATACATTGAGAGACACCGACAGCCAAGGCGTGCTGAACTGTTGCCCAAGGAAGACGTTTCAAATCCTGCCCGTGCTCGCATTTTTAATTATTTCAACCTAGATCATGATCGTGTCCCAAATTCTGACGCTAAGACAATTCTTGTCTATCGCCCTAACCGTTGCCTAGATTTCTCACTTTCCGCAATGAACCAAGAAACGGACATCAGGCCATTATCCTACAAGAGCACCTGTTTTTATCCTCCTGACTGATTCAGCTGGCCAGTAACCCCTGAAAAAGTGGTCGAGAGAACAAGTTACTTTTACCAGTTTGGACAGAAGATGTCATGTGTTTTGACATGGACATAATAAAATACACACGCGGTAGGAACTCGGGGTTCTGTTTTCTTACGAGGGCTAAAAACGAAAGTAGGAGTCCGGCTAATGGACAGTTACATGGTACTGATTCAATGCTTGACGTGTCCCTAGGTGACAGCTTTTCCGGTCAACATGTGTCCACCTAAAGCTCTCTGGCAGGATGTGGAGAAAAGAGTGTAGGCCGTTTTAAAAAAATGTCTTTGTTTAAAATAATGTTTGTGTGCTGATCGTCCAATGTTGCATGCGTATGAAAGTTAGAGTTGTCATGTAAGACGCATTCAAGTTCGTGGTTGGATGCTAATAAATAGCTTGCCTTGGGAATTTGGCCTGTCTTCGTCTTCCTGTAAACAGTAGTGCACAGGCTTTGCTAAAGCTTGGAAATGAGAGAATACAAGGATACCACAAGTAGCCCGTGGGGCGTGGAAATTAATAGAAAGACGGACAAACTGAGAAGGAGAGAGAGAAAGAGAGACAGAGAGAAAAAGAGAGAGAGAGAGAGAGAGAGAGAGAGAGAGAGAGAGAATCGAAAGTACTGACAAAAAGTTTATTTACTACAGAACATCATTATCAATGTCAAGACAGTTTATTTACTACAGAACATCATTATCAATGTCAAGACAGTTATTTACTACAGAACATCATTATCAATGTCAAGACAGTTATTTACTACAGAACATCGTTATCAATGTCAAGACAGTTATTTACTACAGAACATCGTTATCAATGTCAAGACAGTTTATTTACTACAGAACATCGTTATCAATGTCAAGACAGTTTATTTACTACAGAACATCGTTATCAATGTCAAGACAGTTTATTTACTACAGAACATCGTTATCAATGTCAAGACAGTTTATTTACTACAGAACATCGTTATCAATGTCAAGACAGTTATTTACTACAGAACATCGTTATCAATGTCAAGACAGTTTATTTACTACAGAACATCGTTATCAATGTCAAGACAGTTATTTACTACAGAACATCGTTATCAATGTCATGACAGTTTATTTACTACAGAAAATCATTATCAATGTCAAGACAGTTATTTACTACAGAACATCGTTATCAATGTCAAGACAGTTTATTTACTACAGAACATCGTTATCAATGTCAAGACAGTTATTTACTACAGAACATCGTTATCAATGTCAAGACAGTTATTTACTACAGAACATCGTTATCAATGTCAAGACAGTTTATTTACTACAGAACATCGTTATCAATGTCAAGACAGTTATTTACTACAGAACATCGTTATCAATGTCAAGACAGTTTATTTACTACAAAACATCATTATCAATGTCAAGACAGTTATTTACTACAGAACATCGTTATCAATGTCAGGACAGTTTATTTACTACAGAACATCGTTATCAATGTCAAGACAGTTATTTACTACAGAACATCATTATCAATGTCAAGACAGTTTATTTACTACAGAACATCGTTATCAATGTCATAAGAGTGACAATAGGCGCGGCCTGGCGATGTTTTAAGTTAGGAGTCGAACTAACCAAGACCGAAACTACTGTCTTGTTAATGATAGACTTGTCTTTCTTGCTAAGATGACCCATGGCAATTCTCGCAGCTTGTCGTTTACGCCATCCCAGATACAGCACGCCTCAGGGTAAATCTGTCTCGACTTTGGTATCCTGTCGCCTTTCACGTTTCATTTCACACTTGTTATTTGTAGTTCTTGCCACGCGGGACATCCCCCTTCCAGGCCTCCCATGTCGCGAGTTGTGTGTAATATATCCGACTCTTGTTAAGGACCATCGTTTGAGGAAACCAAACACAATTAAACAGCTAGATCAAACATAGGAATCCATCATGGTTTGCCCACAGCATGTGAAAATGTGACCATTGCTCTGAAAAAACATGGTTGACCTTTTCACAAACGGCCACAAATGTCGTGAACTCAAACTGAGTTCTGAATATTTTCATTTCATCAATTCCGGTTTTTTTTCCGGGGGTCTGAAGCAAAAAGGGAAAAGTGTCTGTAGAGGAAGGAAGAGAGGGGAAAAAGCGAAAATTGCCCTGCCATTATTGTAGGTACATCTCGAGACATCGGAATTTTTGGCGTTTGACCTCGAAATTTGAAAAAAGTGCCTCACCAGTAGATTTCTCTCTTTGTGTTGGCAAATGGTTCACGGGTCAAACAGTACAATAAATCTGGTTTGTAAACTTTACGTTCAGAGTTCACTGACTCGTTGACATCTTGTGTTTTCTTAGTATCAGTTTCATAATGAAACACATCGTGGAACGAGAAGCAGTTCATACATAACTAAGAACAAGGCGGCATCTGTTGACAAAGTAATTTCAACACAGCCCAGACATGCCCATTTAATACATTAAGTTTTTAAAAAGTTCTGATTTTCACCTCAGTGCCAAGTAACGTGGTGCATAACATAGCTGCCAAATTCTTCTTGAATAGTTACGTTGTCTGTTGACGCTAATCTACTGAACTAGTGACTAGGAAATGTACGTTCTCCAGATTTCTTGACTGGTGATGCCGTGCCAAAGTACATAAAATATATTAATGTATGCATTTGTATTGGAAATAGAATAGTATGTTTTCTTTCACACCGCACAGAAAGCGACCCCGGTACTTTATTTACACTGGGTCCACCCACCAGGCAAACAGGATCTACAGTGTCCAATGTCGTGTAGATGCTATCCCTGGACACGTCGCTGGCTCCACCCTTTCACTTCTTGTGTCGGAAGGCAATCAAAGAACTTCTAGAGATCAAAGAAACTGACGTGCCGCTGTTGGCAAATACGAGATAAAAAAAAAAGAAGTTTTATTCAAAGATGTAAGGTCAAGCAATTTTGTTATGTGGCATGGTTTCTGAAACTTGACAGTTTTACAGTTAAGATAGCTTAAAGCACTTAGTAAAAACAACAAACAGAATTATTATATGCGGCCATAGTTTCCCTATCAAAATTAATGAGTACCTTCAAATGTCCAAGCCAACTGCATTCATATTGGAATAATCGCTACTGTGGTTTATCGAGGAAGTGATCGTTGCAAGTTAAATTAATATTATTTTGTGCAACTTCAGACCACTCCAGGCATCTGATGCATTCCGCTACATATAAAAGGAAAAATAGTAGACGAAAGTTTGGCAATGTTTGCTGTTCTGTAATATTTCGTTCCTCAGAGTGGGAGGAAACACTTTCTTTCTGGGCGAAAAGGCGACGTTTATTTCCAATGAAACCAGACATTTCTCTTCAACTTCACAAACAGTGTTTCCGTACGATCGCTGAGTAAGAGGTCCAGAGAATAGTGGCTTATTGGGGGCCCATGGTTCTGCAGTTACTTATTGATCGAGAAATAATGATAGGGACATTAAGAACTAGAGCTTTGTTGGATGTGTGACTGATTACGCTACTGTGTTTGGCAGTGAAAAACTCTGTCGCTTGACTGCAGACACTTATAACAGAATCAATTCATTTTTCTCAACAGATTTCTGGAAATGTGAGAGAGAAATGTGAGTGTGATTTCGTGTCGGCTTGAAAACCATGGAATTTGGAAATCATTTTACACCTGTCTGCACCGCGCACATTTCCTCTGCGACACGTCTAGCGTGGTAGGGCTGTGGTAATTCAGACTTGAGCTTGTACCGCCAAAACTGATCTGTTAAACGCAGAAAAAAAAAGAAGAAGAAGAATACGTCACGGGTTTCAATGCAAAAAAGTACGGCCAAATATTCTGATGAAAGGTGTTAAGCCTTTTTCTAACTACATGGTCACAAATAACAGTGGAATGTACACTATGTTAATATCTACCATAATACAGGATTCAGAGCACTAATCCTAACAATAGACATCGCGTGTATACAAGGCAAACTCCTCCACCAACAATGAGCTTAAACAAGCTGACTTGATAAGGTTATGGTGATTCCCAACAATAAAGAGACTGACCACAAGAACTCTTTAATGAATAAGAGTTTCGAAAGAAATAACTTTAGTGTGACGCTTTCTGGAGTAATAGGTGGAGAAAATGATGCTGGATTGAGTCGACTCAGTTCACTGGCAATTGAATGCCAAAAATACACTAATTTCTTTCTTTGAAAGCGCACCTTGAAGAGAACCAATTTCGTACAAAGCGCATCCGTGGCTTGAAGTCGTAATAACGGATTATTTCACAGTCGCTTTCAAAATTATTACCTCATGTCTAAATGCGTTCAGAGTAACATTTTACATTGGTCTTCAGATGTTTTTGAGATTTCCACTACATCTAGAACTGGACATGCTTGAAGCAAGACAGTTGAAAGAGAAGCGCTATCATACAGACAACGTATTGCCACCGTGGGGTTTGGAAATCGCGCTGCACGCAATTCATGGAAACAAGGCTCAATAAATGTTTCTCATCAAAACATCTCACTAGAGGAAAAGTGGCGAGAATGCTTTCAGCAGAGCAGTTCATGATGGTACCTTTGTGCTTTTCACCTCTCGAGAGACTTAAAGCACCCATGTGTAAAAGGTTCTGCGTGTTATTGGATGAATACACTAGTGTCTGTTTGGTCTCACGCTATAGGAAATATTTGAAGGCTAAACATGTGACACTTGATAGCATAGCCTTTCTGTTTTCATTCCCACTAAATACGGGTGGTGGCTACTTGTACTACAGAGCATGTTTAACTGTTGGCCAAGACCATTGAGATACGACTGTTAAGTAAACATCACGCTGTCTACACGGATTAATGGTACATACGTCAACTTTTGTCTGTGGGGAATCTTAAACTACTTACCTCTCTCTTCCTTTCGAAGCGTCCACCTGTCAGAGAATTTCCCTTTCTTTCACCGTTCAACATAACATTAGAAAACTAGGTCCTGGTTGTGCTTGTCGGAAAGAGAGGGGCTTTTTTAAAAAAAATTGAAACAGCGGCGGTTCCAGTCTTGTGAAAATACTTCAGATAAGAAGTGGGAAGAAAATAAAAGTTCAAACATTGAGAGGTTCTCACTAACATGACGAGAGGGTCACTTGTACGTGGAATGTGTCAGAAATTGAAAGGCCTCCAGCAACGGTTTGATAAAGGCATCAATAACTAACGTTGATCTCTCGGTTGGCACGGTGTTAAACAAACTTCCTCCGTTGTGAGGATTTTGGTGATTCACTTTAAAGATCTTCTCTCGGAATGATAAATGAAATAGAGTTACAGTACGGGATTTGAGAGAAACAGATCGTGGTTTTAACCCATCGTTATTGGTTAATTTTTTTGTCATTTTAAATGTTGGCATGGATGCTAAACAGGAGTTGGGAGTTCCGTCATTACAACGACTGCAACTAACGACACATTCGCTCCTTCACTCAGTAATTTACTTGTTCAGTCACTCACTCTCTAACGTCCTCAGTCATACATTCTTTCCCTCTCTCATTCATCCATTAATTCAATCACCCGTCCCGATGCCAAACCACTCACAGACTCAGCTACTTACAGTATTCAAGCGTATCGATAAAATTGTTTAAAATTTCCAGCAAACAATGTGTTAACCAAATGAATTCCAACAGACAAACAAATTCCGAGGATCTTGACATGGAAATACAGACAAGAACACAGTTAATGTATGCATTGTCAAACCAACTCTTTTTCACATCTTGGAATCTTACACGCCTTACGTTTCCTACCCAGCCCATCAGGGATAAGAGGTTTTCTGTAAAACACCAAACTGGACCACTTTGCAGCGGGGTTTTGCAACTCTCCGCAACATTCTCATCTGCAGGTTTCTCTGTTTTCATTTTGGGTTCTCATTCCATCCTGGCTGTCAGATATACGAAGAGCATATTGAAGATTAGGCATCTCAGCATCTGGAGAGTAAAAAATGCAATGTTGTGGTAATAAAAAACATTCTTTGTAACGTTATCGAGCTCAGTGAGATGTGGGTAATCATTACACGACAGTTATTGCTGTTTCACTGCAGAATTGCTCACCTTCACGACTGTTAATGAGAAAAGCATTTGAATGCTGAATGATACTGGCTGTGCATGACATTCTAACGAGTTGCCGCTAAGAGCATAAAGAACATCTTAAATCTCTGATAAAAATGGAGACTTAGCGAGATGAAATGCTATAGCATATAGTCATCAAGACCTTATTGCGAGACAATTAATAATAACGAAAAAAAGGTGTATTTTGAATCCTTGCGGGAATAAACGACTTTTTAAAATCAAATTCCTTTTTGCATTCAACCTCAAGTGGTTTAACAAAGTTTTTCTCAATGAGAAGGGAGACGGCTGAGTTTATAAACACAGACTGGGTAAATTTAGATCGCCAGATTTAGAATTTGAAGTTACAATTCTCTGTGGATAAGATTTTTAAAATCTGCATACTTGCACTTGCATTGGTAAAGACTTGTGGGATATTTAAATGTGTCTAAAGTAGTTGTTTTAACATTCTTCGGCGTTGAAGTTGCGTTTTTTTTTTAAACTTTGGCGCCGTTTCTCAAAGTCCTTTGTAATTACTTGAAGCTCTGGCCAAGAGCGTACTTGCGTCAGAACTCAGATGTGACCGCTGACGGAGGAGGGCTGGAGGGGGGCGAGCTAGGAATGTAATAAAGTAAAAAAAACAACTACAGTTCATTGTTTGATTTGAGAACCTTTCGCCCATTTTAATTCCCACCGATAACCCTGCAGACTCCATTTGCACACTAAGTCTTGTTCATAAATACGTCAATAGAGGCAAAAATAACGCTCTGTGTTGAAGTTAAACCTTCTATGTTAAATGTTACTCTTCTCTAGAGTCACAGACTAATAAATTAACCAGACTGGAAACACGAGCTTCGGGCTGTGTCGTTTTTTACGGAATTTCCCGAGCGACGACTGTATAACCAACATGGCCGCCGCTCGGGAAATTCCGACTCTAGTTCTATCTGCAGTAGAAATTTCTTTTTATTTGTCAAGATTGGTTGTACATGTATTAATTTCTTGGTGCGGAACCAAACTTCCGAGTTCAGTAGGTGCGTCAAAATGGTGTCATTCAAAATTGCAGCTATGCTGAAGCGTCGGTCGCTACCTTAAACCTAATATGGTGGATGGTTCATGACCTTTTGCTGTTTTGTGACGCCACACAATGGGATCATCCAGTCTGGGTATTTTATTAGTCTGTGTCTAGAGTTGATTGATTAGAACCTTATGAAACAGATTAAAAAAAAAAAAAAGAGGTAACCTTTCATAACTTTAGGAAATATGTTTTTTATCTATCAGAAATTTGAGAGAAAAGGATGTATCTTTATAAGTATGAGCTCTGCACCCTCAACCTCAACAACCACGAGAAGGAGAGAAGGATATAGAATGCAACCAGACACAGGAAATGAACATTTCTTAAGCAATCTTCGAGTCCCGGCCAGGTTTTCTCACATTCTCTTTATCGCTGTTCAGTTTTTTTGCAGGGCAAGATTACTGGCTAAGTTTGCTGTAACAACAAGCACGGCACTGGTACAGATGTATCAATCTCTCTTTCAATAGCTTTCTCTTGCACTGTTTACCTAGAGCAGATGCTCAGGAAGGTGGGGGATGTGGTAGGAGGGGGGTGTCGAGACCCCAGGAAAGTGCAAGTCTCCGTGTTGCTGTTGCGCATGATGACAGGATGTTTCAGCCGCTGCTTGAACCTGTTGGAAACTGTATCTTGTCTGTTGTTGTTGATGATGATAGACAGAAGGAAAGTGTGATAGAGGGGGGCATAATGAATACGTCATCTTTTCTCTCTCTCTCTCTCCCTCTCTCTCTCTCTCTCTCTCTCTCTCTCTCTGTCTCTCTCTCTCTCTCTGTCTCTATCTCTCTCTCTCTCTCTGTCTCTCTCTCTCTCTCTCCCTCTCTCTCTCTCTCTCTCTCTGTCTCTATCTCTCTCTCTCTGTCTCTCTCTCTCTCTCTCTCTCCCTCTCTCTCTCTCTCTCTGTCTCTCTCTCTCTCTCTCTCTCCCTCTCTCTCTCTCTCTCTCTCTCTCTCTCTCTCTGTCTCTCTCTCTCTCTCTCTCTCTCTCTCTCTCTCTCTCTCTCTCTCTCTCTCTCTCTCTCCCCTTGTTATTTCGTTATTCTTTCTCCGCTTTCCCCCATTCTCTCTTTGTTCTTCTGATACAATCAAAATTATGATCGGCCTGAAATGGTTCACAAAATATGAAAGAACGAGAGAAACAGGAAGAGAATGAGAGAAGGATGAATACGATGTGCTGCAAGAGGAAGAAAAGGGCAGGGTGTAAGTGTGTGGAAGGGCAGAAGAATAAGAACTGCAACATTTTTCCAGTATCACCTTGTCAATCAAGATGACATCAAGGATTATCTTCCTAATCTAGTGTTCCTTTGATTATACTCGGGTCAAGGAGTCTCAAATGAAACTTGCAACGCCCGAGTATCCTATCATGGCGTCATTTTGTCTTATCTCCGCCTTCCCCTAGTGTTTCATGCAGTTTTATTTTACCAGTGGTTCTTTTTCACTAAGGATACTTGAAACATACTTGACCAAGATCTAAGTTAGGAAATGATAATAACGGTATTTTCTCCACTCGCTATTTTCTTTCTTTGAACTTTGTTTAGCCAAGAATTGAATGAATGAACAGTTGTGCCTGTCCTTAAAAAAAAATGATACTGCTTAATAATGAGGTCAGGCTTTTCAACAAAATAAAATATGGGTTATTTGGGCCAAATGGTTTAAATTGACCTGACTAAAATTGAACTGTTTTGGGAACATTTTAGAAGATTCACTGGGTTGCCACTAATATTTTTTTTGTTGGGAAGATAACCACGGTGATATTGTCGGTAATTGGCCACAAATTGTTCACACTAATAGCTATTGTGAGTATTTAGGCTGCAAGGTCCACGAAGCCACTACTTATACCTTTGTCCCCGACCCCGCTCAATCACGTCTTTTCACTCCTTATTCCTACCTTCTCTATCAAGTTACCGATTAAACAGTTCAATGTAGATTCTACTGCTTCAGCTAATTTACTAGCGTCCGGTTTGCATCTGAGAATGTTAAATATTGAAAGAGGATAAAATTCAGATAACTCAGTTTTATCAGTCTTAATTTTACAGTTTACAAGACTTTCTTGTGTACAGAGCAGAGACACTGGAAATGGTCATGGACAGCCAATAGTGACAGCAAATCATTCACCTTTCCTTTTCTCTGGCTTCCCCGTCTTTTTACCTATAAGTGAAAAAAGGTTCAAACATCGACTGATGGCAACTTGCGTGTGTGCGACAGTTATACGGTTTATTTGTTGCTAAAATACGTCAACATAATGCCAGGAGGGCAGTAAAGCCGCCGCCCTCACCGGATCCAACAGTTGTTTCTGCCTTTGTCAGCCTTTCATACCAGAGTTGATATCAATCATTCCTTTTTAATGGGACCATGCAGAACCCAAATACTTCTTTCTGCATTCAACTACCACGACCCTTTGCTTGGAGAGATAGCATACCGCACAATGTAGGCTTAGCAAGGCGTTAGAAATAACTGGAGATCACGGCAGCGTGATTCAACATGGATAGTACATGCAGATTTTAATGGAAGAGAAGTAGATCTGCAAACAAACATCATGTCAGTGTGGGGTAGTTTTAATAAGCAAGTGCCAATAAGAATCGACGTCCAGCTAATGAAGCAGAAGTTCCGGAGCTGTGGACACGGGACGGCTCGTTTACTGCGAGCCGGGATCGGCTCGGACACCCCCTGCCGAGAAATCATTCACCTACTGGCCTACGGACCATGTCATTGTATACACTGCCCGTTCATTGACCACTCGTGGCATGCCCCACGGGCAAACGAAAGCCAAACTGGTCTCTAGTAATGAATATTTCTTCTCAAAATTTCTCCATGCTTTCACTTGCATGCGTTGATTGGTTTTCCCTCCTGATCCTGAAGATTCTCGGTGTATCCTTGCTCCATTAATGTTGCCAGTGTGCATTCATACAGGTCAAAAACCTGATTGTTCCTAAGGCGCCTGACGCGTTTTAAAACTTTTCCTGTAAAGCCAGGGGGTACGGAAGGCTGAGCCGGTTTTTCACCTGTTATGCAACGCATTGCGCAATAAGCCGCCGACCCCTGTTGGAAAACTGAGCCGGTTTTTTGTTGTAGATATCGACTATGTTGTTTTCGAACTTTAGATCGATTAGCCTGATGTACCAACCCTACAGTCACTGGACTGTATAAACATGATAGATCTTTGGATAGACTCAGTATGCTAGCACACAACAGGAACAGTCACAAACTGACTGTGTGCGCGCGCCTAACACAACTCAATAGGCTAGCCATGCTTTCCGCCTGTAGACGCTCCTTCCTAGAGACTACAATAAAAGCCTGTCAGTTTCATATCGGTCAAGCATGATACCGAAAACTTCAACAAATTGGACTATCTTCTGAGTACAAGTCTACCAGTGAAACTGCAATGTGGCTAAAATCGTTTTTTGGCTTACCGGCTCTTGAGCCTAGTGAAGTACAAGATTGCTTTGCTTTTGTCATCATGGCCCAGTGCCCAGACCAGGATGATGACATCCACAGTGTTTTCAGACTATGTTTTTGACAACCACATTTCTTCAACTGCCAGATACCCGCCCAGCTTGTGGACTTGTCTTGAAAGTTCCGTCAGAACGACCAATGCATGCGAAAGTTTCCATAAACATTTTGCAAGCAACTTTACATCGCCGCATCCAAACATTTCTATTCATCGAAAAACTCGCAGAAGAACAGCTAGGAACTGACATAAAGGCCAGATCATCCTATCAGAACCACAATGTTCCTGTAAGACGCTTGCGTGAGCGTGAGAGAATTAGGGAGACCCTCATTACTGAGTACAATGGATAAAGGCTGTCCAAGGCAGAGTTTTTGTACAAAATGGCTCTCAAGATGCTACCGGTCAAGTTGTGAGGCCCCTTTTAATATTTTTTAGCAATTTTGATCATGGTTTTAACAGCTCTCAATATAAACATAAACCTGCTCAAAATCCGACTTCCACCTCCCCGTGGTGAGCAGGGGGCAACATGTTTCAAGACCGTTTCAATCAGCTGTTATAATTAGGCTACATGCATTTCGTCGGTGTAATTCTCTAACCGTCTAAATGCTTTTCACAAAATTTTACAGAAAGCAAAAAAACTGTATTTATTTCCTTCACCGGATGGAATTGGGTCATTTTTTGAAACAAGTGAAGTTAGGCGGTTAGAGAATGACACCGACGATTTAATTCTTACAAAATTCACTGAAAAATAAAAAGCAAAGAAACAGTCTCGATAAGTGGATAACGGAAGAGGTTGACTAGTCGTTAGAAAAATTAAGTATCGATGTGCCAAAAACCGGCTCAGACTTGCAACAGCTTTAACGAGCTACCTTTGAAGTTTTGAACAATAGGATTAAAAATCCGGCTCAGTTTTCCGGTACCCAAAGCCAGCGCTTAGCGTTTATTGCCTTCCATGGTAAGGACATAAAATCACAGACCCGTTATTTATAGTAGATCTATACAAGCTAGCTGTTTATGGTTTTGTCATTTTCTGCCAGCCGTTCACATTGTAGAAATTAAAGAACAACTTGACACGAAAGTTGTCAAAAGTTAAATCCAATTCAGTCATTTGATTTAAAGCATACAGCTCGTTTTTATCAGGATCTCTAAAAGTCAATACACAAATTATGAAAGGTTTACGTCCTCAAGTTTGCTCCGTTTGTCAAAACATTTACATCATAAGGCAACAGGTACGTTTCCTCCAATGGAAAAAAAAACATTAAAAAATGAACAACTTTCAGTTCTTTTATGGTGGGAAAATAATTCTATCTTCTTTATTTTATCTGCAAGAGCACAATGTTATCTCCAGTTTACGAGCTTTTTGTAAACCCAGTTCGCCGCATTGAGTATAAGCCGAGTGTAACAGGGCGATAGATTGGCAAGGTATAACTAGTAGTTATAATAATATTGTGCCTATAACTAGCGTGGGAAGATAGTTAACGGCGGGGAGACAGAGTTATTGTAGGCTAGAGGGGAAAAGTATGGGATGCAACTGAAGCGCTTTGACACCCGAAAAGGGTAGTGTTTACTTGACCGCCGTACTTGTCGATCAGATCACCTGGGAATTGCTTGGGGGGTAGAGCTGTTTCAATAGTATTTGACGTGGAGTCGACGGGGGTGGCTATTAGGATAACTAATGCACACTCGGTGGGCGTCTTGGGACGCTACCTGACTGGGTATAAATCCCCGAACGCTCCTTCCAACTTCAGACCGCTGAGAGCACTCACCAGCTTCGTGCCGAAGAGGAGACCACAACCGCAACTGTAACTTTGTACTAGTCTTGTGAGTGGGGAAGGTCAGGGAACCCGCAAACATCCTTTGTCAGAGCGTGGTATCTTTGGTATCTTGTCGGCATTTGGGCTGTTGCTGAGTGGTAAGTTAATTGTACGATGTATGTGTATTTTACTTAATGTTCATGATTGTAGAACCTAAATCTAGCGGGTTTACTTTGGTATAACTACTGCCTCTGAGAGAGTCACGGAAACGCCGTTATATATATGTTACGAAACCTTATGGGATGGGGTCTGTTAGAGAGAGCGTTATTCTTCGTGGGGAACGTGTAAATATCATTAAAACTGTATTGAGCGTTTGTTCTATTGCCTATATGGGAGCCTATGGAGTATGGGAGCTGCAGCCTGACTTATAACAGTGTCAGCGGTTAAAAGTGTTAATGATGAATATCCGTCATGGAGTAAGTATGGAAGTCATGCCTTCCAGCAGTAGATTAGGACTTTGCGATTGTTTTTCTACAGAGGAGGAAGAACAACACCTTCTTGGCTTCTCAACTTCTTGTACTTTGATTAACGACATCGTGGCTTCTTGGCTTCTCAACTTCTTGTACTTTGATTAACGACATCGTGGCTTCTTGGCTTCCCGACCTATTGGTACCTGCCGATACCTGTTGATCTAACTGCGCAGTCAAGCCAGGGTAGAGAGGAAGAACCAGTGCCCAGATAGCGCCATACACCCCTAAAGGAGAGGTTTCCTTATGCTGAATGTTCCCATGTGTTTTATAAAATGTGCTAGAGATTGAATATTACGAAGCCATTTAATTAGCATGTACTGATTTGCATCAACTTCATTCCATCGAAATTCACATGAAATTGTATGACCTATGTTCCTATTATTATTGAATGAATTAATAATTATTGTATATATGTAAGCAATACAGATATCGTTTGTTATAACTTATAGAAGAGAGATAGTCGATTATTTAGTGTGTTTGTGCCGTGCCCATCACGGCTGGTGTCAGAAGAAAGTTAGTGAGAGAAAGTGGAAACATCACAATGGTGTCAGAAGTGGGATCCTGCTAGTAAATAACATTTAATTCTGATCTGGGTCGTGTCAAGGGGCTATTGTGTGATTGTGTGGACAGGTCATCTGCCCTGAGGCGAGTGAGAGAGATTGACATTTAGTGCCCGGGACATGCTCTGATTTTACCTGTGCATTGACTGTTCAATTTTATCTTTTGTCACAGAGAAAATTGTTGTTTGCTATTGCAGGAATATTGTTGTTAACTTCACAGTTACGATCCACGCTTTATTGTTAGCTTTGTTTACAGGTCAATTGCTGATGGACTATCTGGGCGCACTGAAGCTTGCCAGACAAGAAGGCATTAGTGATGAGGAATTCAAAATTAGGTGGGACGAAGAGAAAACCCAAAACCGAGAACAAAGGGCTATCGAACGAGAAGAAAAGGAGAAGGAAAGACAATTTGAAAGGGAGAGAATGGAATGCGAACGGGAACTAGCCAAAAACGGGTGTCACAATGGTAAAGGGAATGGAAAATCTGCTGCCCCGAAGGTACCTAAAATTGCCATTTTTGATGACTCGCGCGAGGACCTCGACTCGTATTTGAAAAGATTTGAAAGGCTCGCGCAGGCAAATGATTGGGAAGAAGACACCTGGGCAGACATGTTAGGGGCATTGTTAACTGGCAGGGCGTTAGATGTTTATTCCGGTCTCAGCGATGAAGACAGTAGGGATTACGAGAAGGTAAAGAAGGTGTTGTTCAAGAAGTATCACCTCACGGCAGAGGGTTATAGGCGTAAGTTTAGGGAGAGTCGTCTAGATAAGGACGAAACTTATACGCAGCTGTCCGTGAGATTGCAGAGATATTTTGAGAGGTGGGTAGACCTCTCAGAGGCAGAGAGAACTATGGAAGGGATTACGGATCTGTTAGTCAGGGAGCAGATGTTGAAGATTGTCGACTGTAATCTTTCCATATATTTGAAAGAGAGGGACCCCAAGTCCGTGCATGAGTTAGTTGAGATGGCGGACTTATATAGTGAGGCTCATCAGTCGAAGCGAGGGCTGGAGCAACAGCGGAAGTCAGGTAAGAGGGTTGAGGAGAGCAGAAGTAAGGGTTTAGGAGTGAGTAAACCGGTATGCTTCAACTGTGGCTCTCCCAATCACCTGAGTAGACAGTGTGACAAGGACAGGACGAAGAAGGGTGCTGCTGCCACTGTCGAGGACAACCGAGGTAAGTCCCAGCGTGAGAGTGGGCGTGGTTGTTTTGTGTGTGGGTCACTTCTCCATATTGCGAGATTCTGTAGGAAGAGACAGAAAGAGACGACCGCAGTCGTACTAACCAGCGATGAGGAAGCCGATGACAGTCAGTGTGAGTCATCGGGCAGGGCGAATACTCAACCAGGGGCTGAGCAGAGTGTTGGGCCACAGACCTTCATTTCTTGGGAGACGGAAGGTAAGAGTATTGAGTTAGAAGGTTCGACAGAACATGAGCCCGGAGACGATGTTCCGGAGAATGATTTATCCGCTCCATTTTTGGAGAAGGGGAGGATAGGGGATAAAGAGATTACTATCCTTCGTGACACGGGATGCACGTGTGCGATTATAAAAAGGGACAAACTGCCTCCTAACAGCTTAACTGGGAAGAACAGGAGTTATGTCCTGATGGACGGGACGAGAAGGTCTGCTCCTGTCGCGGAAATGTGGGTAGAAACCCCATTTTATACTGGGCTTCTCAAAGCGCTAGTAGTGGAAGACCCAGTGGCCGATTTGATTATAGGAAACATAAAGGGGGCGTCTCTTGAGAAGATAAGTGTGGTACTCACGCGATCTCGCAAGGTGGAGATTGACAAGGAAGAGCATGAGTGTGAGAATGCGAGTGCGAAAGTGAGTCAGACCACAGATAATGAGGAGGCCAAGGGCAACTCAACGGAGGAGGTAAGGGTAGGGGCCAAGATAGGGGAACTCACACCAGGTGAGATAGCCCGGGCCCAGAGAGAGGACGAAACTTTGAAAGTTTTAAGGGAGAGAGCCACGTTGGAGCAATCGGCTGAGGTAGGTACTCACATAAAGGAGAGTAAGGGAATTTACTATCGGGTAAAGAAGGCCGGGGCTGGACGTGCTGATGTGGAGCAGTTGTTGGTACCTAAGCAGTACCGAAGTGAGCTGATGAAGATAGCTCACGAAGGAGTGTTCGGGGGACACTTAGGAATTTCGCGCACACAGGACAGAATAATGCAGTCGTTCTTTTGGCCTGGGATAGGTGCGGACGTAGGTCGTTTCTGTCGATCGTGTGACGCGTGTCAAAGGACATCCAACAAAGGTAGGGTGACAAAGGTACCCCTAGTGCCGACACCCCTGATCGACACGCCCTTTTCGCGCGTCGCCATAGATTTGGTTGGTCCACTTCCGCGTACGGAACATGGGAGATCGCGTTATATTTTGACGCTAGTAGATTATGCCACGCGTTTCCCGGATGCCGTAGCCTTAAGGGGGATATCAGCTGAGCAGGTCAGTGAAGCGTTAATGGAAATATTTTCTCGGTTAGGCATACCAAAGGAAATAGTTTCAGATAGGGGATCACAGTTTACCGGTGAGCTGATGAGAGAGGTCAGTGCACTTCTCAAAACGAAACAGATATTCTGCTCGCCCTACCACGCGATGGCCAATGGTCTGTGTGAAAGATTTAACGGAGTGCTGAAGAATATGCTTCGCCGAGTAGCTCATGACAGACCCAAGGACTGGGACAGAATGTTGGGTCCACTGCTGTTCGCGTATCGCGAAACCCCACAGGCCAGTACAGGTTTTTCGCCGTTTGAACTAGTGTTCGGTCACCCTGTGAGAGGACCACTTGCAATACTGAAGAATCTGTGGACTGGGGAAGCGGAGTCAGAAACGAGGTCATCGTACGAATACGTGGTAGATATGAGGGAACGATTGGAGGATGCCATGAAAGTCGTAGCCGAGAACAGCAGCGTCGAAAAACACAGGCAGAAGGAATACTACGATAGGGGGGCCAAACAGAGGAAATTCCAAGTGGGCGATTCCGTCCTCATACTTCTCCCAAGTGACGGATCGAAACTACAGATGACTTGGAAAGGGCCTTACAAAGTAGAAGAGCAGAGAGGGTCAGTGAACTACATGGTGAACGTCAAGGGGAAGAGACGACTGTATCACGCGAATATGCTGAAGAAGTATATTGAGAGGGAAGACGAACAGGAAAACACAGAGGCAATAGCTGCAGCTATAATTGACGAGACCGATGGAGGAGAGGAAGCGACTTCGATGCCTCTGGAGACAGTCATGCCTAGGCTAGAACAGACCGAAACCTACAGGGATGTACAGTTAGGGGACACGCTAGATCAGGATCAGAGAGAACAGATGCAAGAGCTCATGGAAGAATACAAAGATATATTTACCGATGTACCGGGGCTCACTGACCTGATCAAGCACAAAATCCCATTGCTAGATCAAAAACCTGTGAAGGTAAGACCCTACCAACTACCGTACTCAACTAGAGAAGCTGTCAAGGCTGAGGTAGGCAAGATGCTTGCGGCCAGAATCATCGAACCGTCCGAGTCCCCGTACAATAGTCCAATTGTATTAGTTAAGAAGCCCGATGGTCAACATCGTTTCTGCAACGACTACAGGCGGCTAAATGTTGTGACTGCCGATGACGCCGAACCGATGCCTGAGGTAGAAGCCATTATTTCCAATCTAGCGGAGGCAAAATATTTCACCAAGCTGGACTTGACAAAGGGCTTTTATCAAGTTCCGATGGCCGAGGAAGATAAACACCTGACGGCGTTCGCCACACCGTTTGGGCTATACCAGTACAGGGTCATGCCGTTCGGGTTGAAGGGATCCCCCGCCACATTTAACAGGCTCATGAGGAAAGTATTAAAAGATGCTGGCGAAGGGGTAGATGCATTTGTAGACGACTGTCTTATACACAGTGCAAATTGGCCTGACCACTTGGAACGTTGTCAGAATGTCTTCGAGCGACTGAGACGGGCAAATTTAAAAGCTAGACCTACCAAGACGCTAATAGGGATGACAGAAGTCGAGTACTTAGGCCATAAGCTGGGACAGGGGACTGTAAGACCGCAGGAGAGTAAGGTGCGAGCCATTGTCGACTGTGACCGACCGACGACCAAGACACAAGTGAGGAGTTTCCTGGGGCTAACGGGGTACTATCGGAAGTTTGTACCAAATTACAGTGCAATCTCGGCGCCGTTGTCAGACCTCACAAAGAAGTCCCAGGGCACAAAGTTCGCGTGGGGACACGCGCAGGAGAACGCGTTCAATGCCCTAAAAATTTGTTTGAGTTCCGAGCCGATACTACGGATGCCAGACTGGAACAAGGAACTGATTCTCCAGACAGACGCATCTAACCTTGGAGTGAGTGGCTGCCTACTTCAAGAAGACGAGGGTACGAAGTATCCAGTTGTATATGTTAGCAGAAAGTTGAAACCTGCGGAGAAGAACTACTCAACAATTGAAAAGGAATGCCTGGCCATAGTTTTCGCCGTTAGTAAGTTGCAGGCGTATCTGTATGGGAGAAACTTCGTGTTAGAGACGGACCACCGACCTCTAACTTGGATGCGAACTAAAGACCAGAAGAACGCGAGGGTAACTAGATGGAACCTGGCGCTGCAACCATATAACTTTCGAGTCAGCAACATCAGGGGGCGAGACGCTCTATGGGCCGACACTCTATCTAGATTACCAGTAGATTAATAATTTTATTAGCCGATTTTGCCAGGGAAAATCGACTTAAGTGGGGGCGATTGTAACAGGGCGATAGATTGGCAAGGTATAACTAGTAGTTATAATAATATTGTGCCTATAACTAGCGTGGGAAGATAGTTAACGGCGGGGAGACAGAGTTATTGTAGGCTAGAGGGGAAAAGTATGGGATGCAACTGAAGCGCTTTGACACCCGAAAAGGGTAGTGTTTACTTGACCGCCGTACTTGTCGATCAGATCACCTGGGAATTGCTTGGGGGGTAGAGCTGTTTCAATAGTATTTGACGTGGAGTCGACGGGGGTGGCTATTAGGATAACTAATGCACACTCGGTGGGCGTCTTGGGACGCTACCTGACTGGGTATAAATCCCCGAACGCTCCTTCCAACTTCAGACCGCTGAGAGCACTCACCAGCTTCGTGCCGAAGAGGAGACCACAACCGCAACTGTAACTTTGTACTAGTCTTGTGAGTGGGGAAGGTCAGGGAACCCGCAAACATCCTTTGTCAGAGCGTGGTATCTTTGGTATCTTGTCGGCATTTGGGCTGTTGCTGAGTGGTAAGTTAATTGTACGATGTATGTGTATTTTACTTAATGTTCATGATTGTAGAACCTAAATCTAGCGGGTTTACTTTGGTATAACTACTGCCTCTGAGAGAGTCACGGAAACGCCGTTATATATATGTTACGAAACCTTATGGGATGGGGTCTGTTAGAGAGAGCGTTATTCTTCGTGGGGAACGTGTAAATATCATTAAAACTGTATTGAGCGTTTGTTCTATTGCCTATATGGGAGCCTATGGAGTATGGGAGCTGCAGCCTGACTTATAACAGTGTCAGCGGTTAAAAGTGTTAATGATGAATATCCGTCATGGAGTAAGTATGGAAGTCATGCCTTCCAGCAGTAGATTAGGACTTTGCGATTGTTTTTCTACAGAGGAGGAAGAACAACACCTTCTTGGCTTCTCAACTTCTTGTACTTTGATTAACGACATCGTGGCTTCTTGGCTTCTCAACTTCTTGTACTTTGATTAACGACATCGTGGCTTCTTGGCTTCCCGACCTATTGGTACCTGCCGATACCTGTTGATCTAACTGCGCAGTCAAGCCAGGGTAGAGAGGAAGAACCAGTGCCCAGATAGCGCCATACACCCCTAAAGGAGAGGTTTCCTTATGCTGAATGTTCCCATGTGTTTTATAAAATGTGCTAGAGATTGAATATTACGAAGCCATTTAATTAGCATGTACTGATTTGCATCAACTTCATTCCATCGAAATTCACATGAAATTGTATGACCTATGTTCCTATTATTATTGAATGAATTAATAATTATTGTATATATGTAAGCAATACAGATATCGTTTGTTATAACTTATAGAAGAGAGATAGTCGATTATTTAGTGTGTTTGTGCCGTGCCCATCACGGCTGGTGTCAGAAGAAAGTTAGTGAGAGAAAGTGGAAACATCACACCGAGTGTATACAAATCGTTTTCCAAACAGTCTGGCACTATAGCAATTAGATTTGAGACTTAATAAGACGTAGCGTTCCTTAAGTACAATCCCATTGAATGCTATCTCGGGCAAGGTGCAGTGGAGCTGTAGTGGTGCATTCCTATGGTTTCCTATTGTTTGACAAATACTTGCGGACTTCCTTGCCGGGCCGAACAGTTTACTTTCCCATAGAATGACTGTGTAATTATTATAGATCTGTTGAATCACGCATTAGGAACTCCAAAAATATGCCCAGCTTTAACCCTTTGTGTGACATGAATTTTTCCACGTTTGCCAGCATAGGAAGAAAATGGATGGGGAGTTGAATGAAGACTAACTACAGCAACACCTATTGATAGAAAGTAGCCAAAATAGCCCAGCATTCTTGTGCATCGATACATCAGTGATTAGAACAAACGTGACCAGCGGAATAACCGATTTATTGGTGGTTGGCACACAAAGAGTTAATCTCTTCATAGATTAAAAACTGTTTTTAAGGACTTATTGATGGCTCATTGAAATGGTTGAAACTATATCATAGAGCTGTTTGTGTTTGTTTACTTGGAGGTGCCTGTGTTTGAGTTTGAGTTAGAGTTGAACAGCGCCTCAGCTCGGCACGTTAACGGCCACTTTAGCATTTCATTTTTTAAAAATTATTTCTATTTTGGGTGGGGGCCGGGGCACTATATACTGTACCTTGATTCTTTTGGCTTGATCAATTAAAATTTCACCAATAAAACTTTAACGAAGAATGGCCTGTATGAATAAGGGCAGGGGTGTGGGGTTATGTCTATTTTCCACTTGACATGAAGGGTGGCTCTGGCCAATTCCACCGTGGCTAAAGATGAAAGGACATTCTGTTTCAGGAAAACAGCACAGGTTGTTTCCTCGTTGGTAATTGTATTCAACAAGAACAACATTAGAAAAACATGTCTGGCAGTAACTTATGTAAAGAAAACCCCGATCACAAACAACGTTTGTGTCAATGACAACAGCACTGAATAGAACTACAACTTCTGTAAAATGGGTCTTTTTACGGTCACAGCCTCGCATACGGCTCACCAAACACCCGCCATTACTACGCCACTTTCTCGCTGACTTTAAAGATGCCATATTGTGATTGCGTCATCAGTTTTTGTATACGCTCGACATTACCAGAGCTTTACTCTTCAACTAATCCTTACGTTAGTAATCTTTCAGCGTCACACAGTACAAAAACATTTCTTTGATAACATGTTTTGTGACCAAATCTCCCAAGCTCCCCAGGCTGTCCCAGTGAATTCTCAGTGAGAGTTATTGGAAATACAAATGATTAACTTACAGTGTACTTTCAAATCACGAGAGGCAGTGACCACACACGGAAACAGCTGCGAAATCGTACTATATGGAAATAAGTCCCCAGACGTAATGGGTGAGGCGAGCTGATGGACGCTTTTCATTCTCCTTTATAAGCTTATTTGAAAAATGCTTTACATAGCAGTAGTTTGTCTGCCTGAATACTGATCCGGAAAGTGGCTGGTATCGTACCGGGACGCCGTAAAAGCCGAACTCAAAACTCAAACTCAAACCGATGCAGAACGAGTATTCAAATTATATCAAATTTCTCCTTGACTTCTAAACTGACAATAAAACCACGATTTTTAAGGAATGTACAATGCAGACGGTTTGATTTTGTCCTAGGCTATGAGTTAAACAACAAGTTGTAATTCTGGTGGTCACTGTCTCCGAGCCGGTAGAAGATTTAGTTCAGTGATTTCAAAAGAAAGTCGCAAGCTGTCCATGCGTACACGCCATGCTTAACCCTCTTTCAACGGTTTCCTTGTTCAAAAAGGGAGGGGGGGGGGAGGGGTCTTGCCCTAATTAGGGTAGGGTATGGATCTAAATCCCAGAAGAATTTAAATAGCTTCTTTAACTGGGGGGAGTTTGACTGTTTGGTCACGGTATAAACGGCGCCAGTCCACTGGCCCAGGGGAAGTCATTTAATCGACTTTAATTGGATGTCAATAGTCAAGAGGCCATAACTGGAGCATGAACGAATAATCTGTACGTGCCAAATGAACTCTGCTGGCAAACAGGCCTGTTATGATCATTGACCGGTGTGCCAATAAGTCAAATCCAGCGGTTTTGTTTATTATTGTTATTGGTCGTACCTCTGGGTGGAGGGAGTTACTGTTACCTCAGCTGTGAGACTTTGTAGTGGAACCAGCAAAATGGTCTTTTATTAGTGACACACGCTGAGGGGCGAATTCAACCCAGATTCTCGCTTTCTCCTGTTCTTTCTACCATTAACTGACCTAATTCCTCCCAAATCTGGCGTTTCCGACACCTCTATATTTACTTTTGTATTTGTCTCCTGAATTTCCTGTGTGGTACAAAGCGTCTTCGAGCCACCATCCCAACACTTGATGGGGGCTTACTATTTCTAGGCTGAGGGACCACATGCTTCCGACAGACGGGTTTAACATTCAGATGCAGTTAGATGATGTGTTGTATTTCCCATTCAACTCTGGGCCTAGAGATCGATGACTGGAGTTTAAATCCCTGATTAGGGCAAAAATAACGTCTTGTTTGATGAATCTAACTACATGCATGCCTTATAAATTTCGAACCTCCTCTCCCGTTCAGCAAGATTTCGATTGTTTTGTATGGGCCATTTTATCCTTTCCTTTTTTTTTCTTCTTTTTTGTTTTCGACCTGACCTGATGTAAAACCCGAACCCAAACCCAAACTCAAAATGCACGTATTTCCATTTTTGCATTTCTTTTTTAAAATTAACGGACTGGATATTTAAAAAATACCAAACCTCTCCAGTAACAACTTTAAGCATATAAATAAAAGTGGAAGGCAACGCAAAAGGCATGTGACACTTGCGACTCCCACGAACACCAAATACCACTTTTTTTTCCTCCTCAGGCCACCCTTCTTGCATCTGTAAGTGTCATTTGTATTCAAACTGAAGATGTCTGAATTGCCATTAGGCCTGGAGGGAGGCAGGCTGAGAGAATACCTGGCAAGGGCTTAACATTCAACAGATGAAGGAGAACTTCTTTTATGTTCAATTCCTCTTATTGGTCACTACAATAGACTGAAAGGAGGCAAAGAAAGAAATAAGAGGATAGAAGAGGAAAGGAAAAATGTGTTAAGGTGAACTTAAGTGTGCTCGAGGTTTTATTCGGCAAAGCTCATGATTGCAATTAGAGGGATGGAAAGTTCCGGGAAAGTTGACAAGTGAGAACGAGTGAATACTGGCGTGAAGCTGAGAAAGAAAGAAAGAAATTTTTGTCCATAGCCGAAAGGTATCGTGAGGGCAAGATCGCGCACCGGCACGCACTGTGCCAACTTTGCAAGCACTTCCATGCAGTGGGCAAATTACTAAGCATCGTAACTACAGGATCGAACTTGCACTTTGAGATGACGTTGCGTTTTGTTATCATTGTAAACAAGAAAGTCAAGCAAATAAAACTAATGAATTGCAGATCATCTCCATGAGTTCTGAAGTTACTATCGTTGGTAATCTGACTGGTCTCAGTAAGTTTTTACACCTGTTACGCTTTACGACTAAGAGTATATTACGTATTTACACAGCCCCGGTCGCTTTCCTATCTCAGGCAGTAAAAGTTTATCGCAGAGCATTTTACAGAAGTTGCGATAACAGTTTTTCTCTGAGAAAAATGAGGAATATGTCAGTGGTTTTAACTTTGACACCACTCTGCTAGTGGCCTGGGGCAACGGTCTGAAACTGTGGAAAAAAAAACATTGAGGATTGATTACGTATTACACAGAGAACAGCGACATGGAAGAAATTGAAAGAAGAAACTTGGTTTAGGGTAAAGCTCATTGTCAAAGATAATCCTTACTCACAAAGGTAACGGAGATTGAGCTGGTACGGGGCCCTCGAAAAAAAGAGAAGAATTGTTTACAGGCAAGAAAAGCAAAACTCCGTGTAACATAATCATCATTAATCTTCATTAAATTGTCGGATCACATGGTGGTCACAATAGCATGTTTACTGTATGGCAAACCTCGACATCCTCGGGCCCTCTGTCCTCCGCCTAGACCAGCCAATTTGGGCTACGCTTTTAACCCTTTTAAGCCCTGAAATTTTGACAAATCCCGGTGAAAACGATGTTTCTACAGACTCGGTACTTACAGAGAAGACGCGTTCAGGTCTTTAGGCATCTTTGAAGGCAAAAAGCTAGTTATGAAATATTGCCTCTTGTCATAACAATAGTATAAGGTCATTCTCTATCCCGGTCACTCACCTTATGACTGGTAGTGACCTTCTGGGCTGAAGGAAAATTATGAAAATTTTGCAGAACGAAAAATAACAGGTGGTGTCTGCCAGTGGATTCTCTGGAGTTGTACATTTACTGTGGCACTGGTGTGGAGATGTGATGTTCGAGGCAACGTTTTATTTTCCCACTTTTCAATTGGCTTACCGAAACGAAATGCCACTGTCCATTTATCTGGCAACTCATCTGATATTGTTTCTTCTTTTTATCATTCATCCACATATCCACCCATTCTTTCAGTTATTCACTGATCCACCCATCGATCCATCCATCTATCCATCCACCCATCCATCGTTCCATTCATGTACGAACTGCGTCATCAACAAGAGACTTCAATAAACAAAGCTATGGGACATGTCGTCGGCCGACTGTTGGAACCTCCACTTATTAGGGGCCAGTCTTCTGATTATAAAGCCAAATAGCGAAAACATCGAGTTATGTTCACTGCTCAGTTGTAGCTTTCTATGCAAAATACTACGCTCCCCCATCAACGTCTTTTGAGTTTAGTTTTAACGAGGTTCCAACAGGCGATGGACAACATTATATTTCCTTCCTCCAGCTTTGTATGCCTCTGACAGCCAATTTCCCAACACTTACTTTTTCTCCCTCTCTATTCACCTTTCTCTCATTCTCCTCTGAGCAATTTTCACCCTCGACCCTCATTCTCATTCTCTGCCTCTGCCCCATTCTCACACTTTACAATCATTATACTGACCACATAAAAAGCAGACCTTTAAGACACGCAGGACACCAATTAAACACCCGAGAAATTCCTATTTTATCCCCAGTGGCCAAAGTTCTACAAACAAACTCTGCTACCACTGCAGTTATTGTCCACACTTTTCTGCTTCGTTTCGCCCGTGACCACAGGGCCGTGTGATGAACATAGCACCCTCGTGCAAAGGTCCTTAAACTTTCGGGCCACAAAGCCCACTAAGAAACAGCATAGCTTTTCTTAAGACCCTGCCACAGATTGTAATGGGTGTGATTAACAATAATATGGGAATCTTTTTCAAGACATGTATCGTAGTAAGTGAGCAAAATTGACATGTAACTCTACCTGTTTGCCAAAATGGGACGCTTCCTTTTAGTAGCAATCAACTGGGTGGATATGGTACAGTGACAAGCTTCAAATTTGGAATGATTGAATTTGAAGATATTTGATAAAAAAAAATCTCATGATATCTTTACTTTCCATGAAATAATGGAACCTATTTATGGCTTGAAATCACTTTCTATGTAGAAATGTATTGCATAATTGTTACTCTGCTTTTTTCTGTTTTTTTTTTTTTTTTGCTTTTCAGTTATTGGCTGCAAAAAATGTAGGACTTGGCAAAATATAAATGTTGTTTTGTCGTTGCTGTTGTTGTTGTTGTTTTACCCCATTTCATCATAGCTAGCCCTGTTGTCCCCAACAATTATTTACACTGCTGACCTACATATAATATGTAAACCAATCGTTTGAAAAACAGTATAAACTAAATCGTGAAACGCAAAAATAACAGCAACAGCTGACGCAACAAACATACAAAGTCGAGAATAACCACAACGATTCTAAAGAGAATGGCGATGACCGTACAAACGACGACAACAACAACAACAATAACAGCAACAACCAGGTAAACTGGCTAGCAAAGCGGTAACGTACAGTAGAATCTCTCAATAGACAAGCTTAAAGTGTCAAGACTGGGTAGTGCTGAACGGATAAGAAATCTCCCGAGAGTGGATATAAAGTCTTCCTCCTGAACAATGAGGGTGAAAACAAAATATGTCTGCGTGCTTTGTTATATAGAAGAAAAATAAATTCACATGCTCTTATCAGCGGAGTATTTTATTTCCACAAATTGTTTTTGTTTTCTTACCTCACTAGTTTCGTTCTCCCGTGTGCCGGAATGTGGCAAAACGAAATGCACTTCAGTTGAAAGTGCGATAGACAAAGCATTATTTGGTTTATTTGTTATTGTTTATTGGTTTCAGTTTGGGTTCAGTGGCACGTCAGAACAATAAAGATCGCAGTTGTTCTAAGATTGGCTTTAGAACGAAGTCGAAATGTTAAAAACATATTTCAATCTACAGTAAATTATTTAATCCATGATATTTGATTCGTTATGAAAGATTGGAGAGAACAAAACTATGGCAGTTGAAGAGACAGAAAGAGAATGGTTTTTATATTCACGCAAAACATGAGATGGGAAGGGAAGCAAAATGCCATTAACAGAAGAGAGGGGGGGGGGAGAGATAGAGAGAGAAGAAGAGAGAGAAAGAATGAGAGAGAGGGGGGGTTGGGACGGGAAGGGTTGTGAAGGAGAGAGAGAGAGCGAGAGAGATTATAGCAGGATTAACAAACAACGATAAAATGTGAAAAGTGGGGACAGGAACAAGGAAGCAAAACAAACATAATACAGAGGATCAAGAACGGAGAGGGAGAGAGAGGGGCAGAGAACAGAACAGTGAAGGAAAAGAGTTTCATGTTCGACTGTCTTGGCTCAGCGTGGGTAAAGAGTGGCTCAGCATGCAGAACGCTCAGGTTTATCATTGAACCCAATGTAGCATGAGGTGCCAACATTTGCATCCGTCCGGTTTGTCTATCTCCGACATCTCTCTCTACCAAGACTCGCTGCCAAAATAAAGTTTTTTTCCTCTTCTGAATATACCTATGTGCTTGACATGATTGTTCCTTGTTATTTTTAGCGTTTCATTTCCTCTATGAAAAAATAAACAAATATCTAAATAAAATATTCGCCCTTAAAATTACCTGATAAAATAAAACGCCCGCATTGTACACCACGGTACTGCCACAATAAATTAAAATCACATTTTTAAAAGCTACAAGGAATGTTGGTGAAAAATTTACCTCAACCAAACCAAATAAAAAAGAAATACTGTCTCTTGAGAAGTTCTAATCAAACAAGCGACAAAGAGATTATCATATTCCCAGGAAACCAAATAAAAACTTACTCTGTCAAAAAATAGCAATATCAGCACTCCCAAGATAATCTCAAACGCCCAATAGGTCAAACACACTTATACTCAGTCAACTGTCCTGCCTACTCCAAATAAATAACAAATAAACAAATACATGGAATCTACGGGATGGGTCAGCCATAGCAAAAAGATATTGTTTCTTCAAAATTTAAATCAGTCCTGACTCAGCTAAACCAAAGATTAAATATCTCAGCAGTTTGACAACTGGGGAAATGCCTTCAGGCTTGCATAACGAACGACAGATCTTTCCAACTCACGCCTCAATCTAAGTTCATCATGTTGACAGAATGTAGACCCGCAAGTTGAAGGCCTCAGTCCGCTTGCCGGCTATTATAAGGTGCCAACACGGCTAATGGCTTACTGTCCTGCACCTATGGTAGTGCATAGGGCTGGAATCTTTTGATGCCTTGATGTTCTGTCAGCTGCTGCCATCAGTAGGTCTTCCTTGTGCCATCAGTAGGTCTTCCTTGTGCCACCAGTAGGTCTCCCAAGTGCCATCAGTAGGTCTTCCTTGTGTCATCAGTAGGTCTTCCTTGTGTCATCAGTAGGTCTTCCTTGAGCCATCAGTAGGTCTCCCAAGTGCCATCAGTAGGTCTTCCTTGTGCCATCAGTAGGTCTTCCTTGTGTCATCAGTAGGTCTTCCTTGTGTCATCAGTAGGTCTTTCTTGAGCCATCAGTAGGTCTCCCAAGTGCCATCAGTAGGTGTTCCTTGTGCCATCAGTAGGTCTTCCTTGAGCCATCAGTAGGTCTTTCTTGTGCCATCAGTAGGTCTTCCTTGTGCCATCAGTAGGTCTTCCTTGTGCCATCAGTAGGTCTTCCTTGTGCCATCAGTGGTAGGTCTTCCCTGTGCCATCAGTTACTGTAGGGCTTCTTTGTGCTCGAGGCCCACGACTTACCTTTTATGTCTACGGGGTCGGCAGTGTGCTTATTTCGCCAACACAAGGACCACAAAAATACCAATCAATGACTTGCATCAGACAAATACTCGTAAAAAAAAAAAGGATCACCTCAAAAAGTAAGCCTATCATGAACTCACTATGTTTAAACCTGCCCAGTTGGGTATTCAGGTATCACATTTTGAAGACCCCTCACACTGACTCTTCTTCACAATCCTGGTGATCAACTTGTCTCAACAATGTGTCAGAGCAGAAAGCAAATATCACAATTATTAAATTTCCACACCAAATCCTTTCCTTTCCTTTTTAAGTTTGAGTTCTGCATTATCTCTACCAGGCAAATGTTCCGTTTCGCACGCACAAGGGATCACACGTGTCCATTAAAACAGAATTGTTTGTTTCTGTGGTTATTCCAGCCCACTTGGTATTTACACGTTTATCTTATGTTTCTCTTTTTCTAAAACAAATTCTTTCTTTCCTCAGTAATAAATATTATTCTGTCCGTGTATTCTGTTCAGTGTGAGTGTAGATTTTTGTGTTTGGAGAATCGCTGCTCTGGGCTTTTGCGCCTTATTATCCTTGTTTTCGTTGTTTCTTCTTGTTTCTTGTCCTGAATTTTTATCTTTTTCTTCTTTCTTCTCTTTCTTCTTCCTTCTTTTCCATCCACCCCTACCCCCCCCCTCCCCCTCCCCCCCCCCCAAAGAGATGGGCTGTCTGTAGCCCTGAAAAGAGTTGATTTGGGCTGACTTTGGTGTTCAGCAGCTGTTCATCTGTCTTTATAACTCTCGCCAATTCAGTCATTCTTCCCGATTTATTGCTTTCTCTTTCTCTCTGTCTCGTCCACCCTCCTCTCTCATCTCTCTACGAAGCATACACGTATTTCACTGCCTCACGGAATGCTATGTATATGAAGGTGGCACACACTAAACTACTGTCGTGAACCTGTGGCATGCCGGGACTGTCCTACAGCAATAATGGACTCACTAAATCAAATCGTTGTTGTTTTTTTTGTTGTTGTTGTTGGTTACATGCTGTATCATCACAATTAGCCACCATTAGCGTTTCCATACGCCCCGTGTCGTATTTCGCTGAGGTCGTAGTGATGAAGGGCCTTCAAGACCTCAGAAACGTGATTTAAAATTGCTCTAAGAGGGGGGGGGGGGCGGTTGGAGGTGGAGATTGAATATCACAGTGACTTTTTGGGCTAAGTGACCACATTGGATTTGGTTTGCAATGTGATTGTTTTTTTGAGGTTGGGGTGGGGGTCAGTTTCAGATTTAGCGTCAGGGTTAAAGTTCAGCTAATTAGCCACAACAAGCTTTGCGCTGACGACATGGCATTTCTTCCCCTCAGAATGAGAAGGTGTTGTCTCCAGTTTTTGACTGAACTGAGTTACACACTACACACTACTTCTACACCTCAGACCCTTTCCATTGGGTGTCAAAACATCAAGCGGATTCGAGGTGTAATTTATAAGTATTACTGAAAAGTCGTGACATCAGGAGCTATGAAAACACGAAACTTAGATCATCAATTTCCTAACAGTTGATGGAAGGGAGTTAGAACATTGTCAATCTAAGGGGAGGATTTGTTGGCATTGTCGCTACATGGTCCGTATTATTATAAACCCTGCCGTGTACAATAATACAAATGGACTAGAGACTGTCGTACAAAACACGAGACCCGCTGTGACACAGAACACCTTCACTAAACCTCACTAATGGCTTGACAACGATATTATATCCTGATGACAGCGGCGGAAGGGGAGAGGGAACGAGAAAAGAGCCACATACCTGCTCTCTTCCGCCCAGGTCTGACGTGATAAACTCATCCCCTAACGTGTGTATCACAAACAGCCTGGATGTGGGCGGTCGGAGATATTATTTATTAGGTTTACTCCTCATAAAAACCTCTTGGCATTCTCCACTTACACGCACTAACTCTGCTCATAGGGAAGCGTACGGTGAATACCGACACAGAAATGGTTACCAGGTGTACCAGTGAGTGGCGTGAATTATGCAATGTTGAATTTGTTTACTAATAAACACATCAACATTTGTTCTCATAAACACAGCCCGTGAGACGTTTGACTTTGCTTTGCTCAGTATTAAAAGAAATTAAATATATATTTATATGTATTCTTTACCTGGTGATAAGAGGAACTCCTATGCCCAAGTATTTTCTTATCTATCTGCCTATTTTTTTTCCTCTGACATAATTATCTTTTAACTATTTAGTTTATCCCATGGCATGTACCTTTCAAGGCATCACAATTTGCGAAACCCTTTTCAAATCTACACAAAACAGCTTTTGAGACTTTTACCAATGTAACGAAATGTATACTGAATATTTAATTCTTGTAAGCTCTGAATGCCAGATATAGTAAAGTATCCAAATGGACGGTGAACGGCGCCAAGTGGCCGTTTTCATACCGACGCGCCGTTGAACCCATACTCAAACTCAACCTCCAATCACGAGACGTTAAATTAATGTATATCTTGCCCCAAAGCATTAATATCTCTGCATTTTAATTCCATGGATTACTTTCCTACCTGGCACAAAGAATTAGCATGTAAACAAAACAGTATAAAACCTTAACAGTGAACGTTTCCGACATCGACAGAGCAGTTGGGCCCCCAAATCTCCGTGTCAGAAAACATTTCAGTCGTGCTTTCATCACAAAAGCAGAATCGATTCCAGTTCAGGTGAAGCCCAGGGTAGTGTAAGGTCTTTCTGGTGAGGTCAGCCAGCCATGGACATTTGAAACTGTCCAATAACTCAGACGAGACAAACTGTCCAGGATTAGGTGATGATAGCACCGGAGAGCCAGGCTAGACAAGCATCTGATTTACTGTAGGTGTTTCGACATAATTCATGGAAAACTCGGAGTAGAAATAGAGTAGAAATATCACCCCTATCAGACATCATCAGCAGTCATGGATTGGATTATCACCTGTACGCTGATGACACCCAAGTGTACATTCCCATCTGCCAAGGTGATGAGCAACAACGGATCCAGGCCATCGAGAACTGCTTACAGGATGTCAAGCAATGGATGTTTGACAATAAACTCAAACTCAATGACAGCAAAACTGAGATAATTTTACTTGGAGCAAAAAATTCTAGATCTAATGTGAAAATTGATAACTTAAATCTTGACGGTACTACCATCAACGTAACATCTGGAGCCATTAAGAACCTTGGCGTCTATTTCGACTCAGACCTGTCCATGAAAACCTATGTTACAAAACTTTGCCAAACAATGCACTTTCACTTGCGGAATATCAGTAAGATCAGAAAATGTATTGATGAAGAGACCGCAAAGATTCTGGTCCAGGCATTTATTGTCAGTCATCTAGATTATTGCAACTCTTTGCTCATTGGTATCCCTGAGGCAACTATTTATAGATTACAAAAGATCCAGAACAAGGCTGCTAGACTTGTTACTTTATCAAAAACATCAGAACATATTCAACCAGTTCTTCAAAACCTTCATTGGTTGCCTGTTAGAGAGCGTATTCGATTTTATGCATTGTGTTTAAATGCCTCAATCAAAGCTCACCAGAATATCTTGCAGAGCTCATTGAAAAATACATCCCACCCAAGAAATTGAGATCAGCAGAAGCAAATTTATTAGTAGTGCCCAGATCAAGAACAATCATGGGAGAAAGAGCTTTTTCAGTGTGTGCACCTA
The DNA here is from genome assembly GCA_963931925.1 of Onchidella celtica. Lineage (NCBI taxonomy): Eukaryota > Metazoa > Mollusca > Gastropoda > Systellommatophora > Onchidiidae > Onchidella > Onchidella celtica. Next base: position 66,636,833 of record OZ007570.1, on the reverse strand, counting down.
AAATGTGGAATGACTTGACTGATCATGTGAAACATTCAAACAGCTTGATCCAATTCAAAAGAAAACTTAAAACAGCGTTGTTTACAAAAGCGTATATGCAGGATATGTAACATTCTTGAGACAGTGATTAGGTATAGGTTGATGAAAATGTGTGTTGTGTGACTGAGAGAACTGTTAAGCGCTTTAGAGCACTCTTCTGTGGAATCAGGCGCTATAGAAATGACTTATTATTATTATTATTATTATTATTATTATCTACGGGCAAAACGTCAGCAGGGATAGAAAGAAGTAAGCAAGAGAGAAGGACTGACCTGATGGATAAATAGAGAGATGAGAAAACTAGATGGATGGACAGACACAAACAGGCCAAATTTCATAAAGGTAAATGAGGGAGGGAGAAAAATAGACAATTTACTGGAGTTATGACAATATAGACAATGTGAATGTTAATTTGAAGTTAAGAAGGAGAGTGGACGTAAAGAAGAAAGAAAACGAAAGAGATGCAGTGAGAAACAATAAGTATGTGCAAAGTTCGAGTAAGATGGAGAGAAAGAGTATGAAAATAAATTCGAGAAAAAAAACAACAACAAGAACTTGCACGAAAGAGAATGTGGTGAGAAGAAAATATACCTCAAAAGTTCCAGTTTGCCACAGCTTTCTTTGATGGTCACACCTGACAGGGTAAAAACCAACAGGTGGACTTGGTTATTTCAGTTCCTGTCCGGGTTTTGCGCACACTAAGTCTTGTTCGTAATTATTTTTTAATATTCTTTTTCCCATAACACCGGGAGCTTTCTAATTTACGACTAATAATACACGATTTACAACCTGTTATCTCCTGCAACAATACAGAAACTCTTAACTTAAAATCAGATTTAGTATTAGAGACACAGCAAAAGATCTCTGAACTCGCTGAAGTCTTACATTCAAAACAAGCTGCTTCACATTGGATCTTGTGTCAACTTTTCACACACACAAAAAAAAAGGGGGGGGGGGAGAGGGTAGGGTATGTTATTTTTGACGTCACACGAGATGTGATAAGTCCCAGCACTCGTAAAGTGTACACAAAAACGCAAAATTTAGAAAAGGAACAAGTTTTTCTTTCAAAAAATTTTGAATGATAAGACAGGCGTCAACTACCATTTTGACCCCATCTCCATGTCACTAGGCAAAAACGAATAAGAAAACTTGCCGTGCGGTGATACCAAAAATATTGCAAGGTCTTAATACGGGAGGGTGAAGATTCGGGTTGTTTTGGTCTTAGCACTGAGGAAAATCTTATCTTAGTGGATCCGCGGCGCACCTTGTCCTTTGTGAAAGAGGTTTAAATCTACAACTTGATTTTAAAGGCATTTACAAAATTTCTTCTGGATCTACACAAAACAGTTTTTGAAAAATACTTTACCCATGTAACCAATTCCATACGGACATTTTAGATTTAATTCGTCAAATTTGAAATGATGAAACTCCAGGTATCAAACCTTCATAAAGTACTCTAAAAAAAACAAACAAACGTGAAAAGCGCAGAGTGGACGTTATGGTTTTTTAAAATGCATACATTATAAAGGATTGTTTTGAAGCTGGCTTAGCCTTTCTCACCTGTTAACATAGAATATCACCAGCAGCATGGGTTTATGAACCCAGAGAGTGCAGTTCGGATGATGAAACACGGTAGACCTTATCAAGTCATGTCAACGACGCTGTAACTAGTACGTATAAGAACAATCACATACATCATCTAGTCTGAAACGTTGTAGTTTTTTGTTTTGTTTTTTTACTTGTCTACATTGGCATGGGCATAGAGTAGGGCAGTTCTGGACAGCGGCGTTTCTCGGGGTGGCCATGTTGATGGTAGTGGTGGTCTATGAAGCTCAACACTGGACAGTGGAATAACGTGTACTTGCGATTGAATTGTTTCACCCAGGTGGAAAGTTAAATATAAGAGAAACAAAATGCTCTATAAAGACAATATTATTTATTTCTTTTTATTAGCCAAAGAAAACAAAACAGCTGTACTCTCTCGTATTTTTCTGTTGTCAACCAGCCTGAGCTAGAAAGGAGTGACGTTGCTAAACATTACTAATGTTGAGCAGAAAACAGAGGGCCGTTTTGGTATCTAACTGGATTTAAAAAAAAAAAAAAACCACAGAATACAGTGTGAAGCAATGGCAAAGAACAGAACTACATTTATAACACACGATGCAGTGCCAAGAGAATTCCCACAATGCTAGATGTAATTGCTGTGGAGTCTCCATCTAAAAGAGATGTTGTTTTAATTTCCCAATCCTTCCTCGGTATTTAGGCTAGTAGAGCAAAGAGTCAAATATGTTTTGCATTTATTGAGTTTTCACTCAGACTTGAACTTCCTCTCAATCGATAGCCAAACAGAATTGTTTTAGTTTCACTAAAGCCAGATGTCCCTTTAAACCCCATAGTCAACAAAACCGAGACGAACCATCTCGAATCAGTGCGCTTTGGGCCCTCACAATCTTTTCATTGTATGTAAAACTTTTCAGCGCTCCTTCTGTCTCTAGACAAAGCACCATCGCCAGTCTTATCTGTCAGTGACAATATCCCTGGGAAACGGAAACGCTCATGGCGTAATCCAAGCTGTTTGCGATCTCTTTTAATATCCATGTAATAGGGTACAGTGAACTCTTGAGTTAGATCAGAACAGGATTATGTGAGTAGATTACTGTATTGTAAGGCGGTATTAACTGAAAATCCCAGTACTGTGTCTTTGTCTATGAGATGGTGCTTGCAGGAGCATGAAGGATGTTTACGCCTGGGCTGAACTATTGTGTGTGTAAAACAAGATACTGAGTGCGTTTTCTCAGATCATGTCAGTCTTTTCATCATTTTTATAGCGTTTTATTGGTTCTTTTGTTGAGGTAATTCTGGCTGTCTTCCGCTGTCGTTTCCACTCTTTACTATACACTCCCCTACTCCTGTCTTCCGCACTGGTGACCACTTGATTTATTTACTTCCTAAGTAAAGTACACTGTGAGGAGTGACGCACCCGCACAATGATTTCAGACTATGTTAAGTTTACTGGGAAAACCCACTATGAATAACCTCCAGTAAACTAAATAATTGAACAAATGTTAACAGACATCAGGACGAAATGTTACTAAAACCATGTAACATTTTCATCAGAAGCGTCTACCACCTACAGATGAAAGTAAACACTTGAACAGGGACCACGGCGTTGCTACGATAAGACTGTGCAATCCCAAAACTCCTCTCTGCTGCCTCTTCAGAAATATTCCAGTCTTGGGAAGAATTGATCTAACAGACAGAGGCTTTACCTGTCGAGATAAGCACTCCCTCCTCCTCCCCCCCCCTCCCCGGGCCATCCCCTTCTCACAACTAAATAAATCTATCCGGCAGTCACAGAAATTTTCGTTGATAATAAAAAAAATATCCATTTATCGCTGAAAAAAAAAATGCCGTAAATGTTTATAAATTGTTACTGACTGTCGGATTAATTCTGAATCCCACCCACTGTCTTTGTGTTTCCTAATGACCACAACACAAACAAAATCAGATAATCATATGGTAAAAAGTGTAAACATCAACAGGACCTGTATCAAAATAGTTGAGCAGTCTGTTCAGACTCACTAGGAGATTAGATGAACAGGTGAGCAGGTTCCGAGTAACAGGATCGCCTATGATGAATAGAGAAACAGCAGATTCTGATCTCAAGTGAGAGACTTCACCTTGTCTTTTCAGTTCCGAGTCCCGGGTAAGATTGGCTTTCAAACTTCTTTCATGAGTGATTCAAACTCATTTATAGTGTATCTGTCTGTGAGGGACAGCAACTATACAACCTCCGAACATGAAATCTACACAGTGAGGCTCAGGTACTTGATGAGTACATAAAGTTTGCCCTTCCAGAAAATCTGCACGAATTTAAGACATATCACAGATCAAGAATCCCTCCTCATCATCCCCCCATCCCACCCTCCCCCCCATCCCTTTTTCAAAGGGGCTACCACATAGAGCTATCGTTACCGCTAAACACAATCACTGTTGGCCAAGAAAAGCTATCCCTGCCAGCATCCCCATGTCAACGTTATGTAGATTTGTATAGGATTTCCGTAAGGCTGGTAGGATTACCATAGGGTCTGATTCCCAACATCAAACCGACGTCGGCACGATGTCATAACCAGAGGATCTACATAGAAACAATAACATTCCTATGAGCCAAATTGACGTCAATCCTGCGCTTAGATTTCAGGAGGGATGCTGTTTAGGATATTATTATGACTTAATTTATATGCAGAGTACGGGGCTAACTCGCCCATCAGAATAAATCCGTATCCCTTATCCTACAAATAGAACACATAAGGTGTTGAGGACAACAGAACAAACCTCACTCTGCTTGGTGACAAGCTGAAATGACGCTTCAAGCAAAGACAACTATAAACATTAAATATAAAACTACCGTGCAAATAACGGAATCAATGACTGCATAATCAAAACTGTCTTGCGTCTGTCTAGGGTAGTGACAAATATTTCATACCCAGCACAAAAATTCGCATGATATCATTCAAGAGAACATGTGTGATAAACTGATAATGCATGGGAAATACCTGCACTTGTATAATGTCTGAAGGCGTTGGGTTTGGATACTTCGAAGGGCGGGTCACCGTAAGTGACAAACGAAACATCCGCTTAGTGGCGGGCGTGACAAGTATAGCTGTTGTTTTTTTTCCCTCAATGTACACATACATGCACGCAAGTACAGACACAAACACACACAAATGCACACCTTCACTGGAAAAACAAAGAAACAAACAAACACGACAATGTAGTATGAAAAAAGACAAACAAGCAATAATGATGGTAAGATTTAAGTTCATGATCACCATAGAACCGCATTTTCACCACTGTTGACGAGGGAAATGTACAGATAATAGATATTATGCATGACTGACATCAAAGTTCATGTTTTCTTGCTTTGCGTACCTACCATAATATATTCCGTGCAGAGCCAGCGTACAAGTTTAATAAGCATAGAGCGATTACATCTGAATGTATTAACATCCAATGTCAAAACTCATAATGCGCGTTACTTGATAGCAGTTTGATATCTCACATTGGTGTCGATGCTGGTATTATTGTTGATATTGTGAGCCCATTCTCGTAATGTACCTGGCGCAGTAATTCCTCTGCCCTAATTTGGCACTGACCATCCTTGCTTATCAAGCATCTTTGTTTTAGCAACAACAGTGACAAGATCAATTAGTAACTGTTTGGTACGCCAAATGTGGACCAGATTGAATACTATGGAGGATTGTGGCGTGTACGGAATACATTTTATATTGTATTTACCATGGCTGCCTAACCACGTCAGTTTGTGATATATTCAAAAGGCATATAAAATGATAAGCATTGTCTCCTCTGACGGAAAATAGGGCAATATTTTCTTTTTAAAAGGAAGAAAGAAATATAAAAGGGTCCGCGATCCTGATGTAGGACGGCGTCAGAATTAAAATTTTAGTGTGCAATTCCACAGCCTTTTAACATCAGGAGATTAATGAGAAAGTGTGAGGCCCTAGGATGGTAAATTGTGAAAGCCACAAATTCTCTAATGATCGGAAGAATTCTAGATAAAGTGTACAGGTCATGCCAAACATGTTATCGTAAACCATGGCGACAGTCGGTAGAGGTAAGAATGGGTTCCCACCCGTTACATTTTTGATCGAGAGTCCCTGGGTGGAAGTTCCAAAAGAGTTACTCTTTTCAGAGATAAGATTCCGGGCGACGTGGGTGAAGAGGAGATATGCGTAAACACAGGTCTACTACTAGCTACAACCATAGAGGCGGAAATGATAAGACAAGCTGGTGGTGGGGGAGAAAGCACTGAAACACGTGCGTTTCTCCATTGCTATTCTCCTACTGCCTTCTCTACCTATTCATCCATCCACCCATCCATCCATCCGTACTTTCATCCATTCATCCATCTATCTATCTGCTCTCCCCTCAGTCCGTCCGTCCGTCTGTCCATTGCTCCATCCGTTCATCCATCCCACTGATTTATGATGAAGATGATTATGATCAAAGATACTGAAAACAAAATATCCAGTTTGAACCTGCCTAATGTCAATATTTTCATTAAACGAAATTCTTCTGAATGGTGAAAAGAATTTGTAAAGTAATGCGAGTTCCCTCCAACGAAAATCTTTGAAGAACGTGGTGGAATACTTCAGAAATCTAAAACTTTACCGAGATTTATCCTTAATTGCGTTTGTCTACAACATCCAGACATTTCCATCTCAAAATAGGACTGGATTTGTCACCACTCATTTCAGTTTTTCTCTTTCACGCCCGTCTATGCGTTCTTCCTTGTTCAAAGCTCTTCAAAGAGTGATACATCACACAGTACAAACTAAGCGAGTTCGGCAAAAAGTTGTTCAAATTGCTACACTATATTTCTTCAGCAGTCCTAAGAGATGGCGATTCTTGGTGCAAATCGCAAAGCATTTCCACTGTTGCCACGGAGAGATATAAGTAAGTACTATTGAGAAACATAAATCTTTTTCCCATTTCGCTTCAGTCAAGAAAAGATACCGAGACTTACGCCCTCGCTCAGGATTTTTCTTGCGACTGGCAAAGCGACGCTTCCATTGTGATGCGCGTGATAAATGAGAAAAACGAGAATGCCTAAAATTTAGCGTAACTAAGGAACTGACTTGGTGAGGAGATCAATCTCGTGGACCAAGAATGTTGTTCATACAGACTCAGTCAAACTGTCAAACTGTTTTCTTCAAAGAAAACTCTAACGATGAGGTAGTCTGGACAGGAAGAGTACACGAGAGAAACGGGAAAAGGTGAGGATGCGGACGGAAGGAATAAAAAGGCCTGATATTGAAACATATTAATTTCAAATGATCCTGTACATAGGACTCTGAAGAGAATTTCAATGCAAATACTTCCCGCTTTGTAAATTCTCTGAATCTATATTTTTCATTTCATTCATATTAAGTATTTTTTTTTACCACTGTAATGATCTACATTATTTTTTCATGTTCATTTAAGTGGTCAAAGTCAAACTTTTACAATCATAAATTGGCTTTTGCTGTAACTATACTTTTATTCGGAAAAATGAGTTATTTCCTGTAAAAATAAAATTTACTCGTTCAGTAAATAATTATGTCACCTCTCCATAAAAATTTAAAAAAAAAACAGCCAAATTCTCAGGTAAAATTCGTTCAAAATTGCAGAGCTTGCACGCCTGGAAATGCTAGAGTGTCTGAGAATTCCCTTTAAACTATTCTAAAGCAGGTCATACCACATACCCCGATGTATGTGAAATAAGCTTTCCAGCACAGGTCTAGTCTCCCAGCATTAAAACCCATGCGTACGTTGGAAAACCTATTAACCACCTAGGCTCAATCATTTCCCCATTTCCTTCATCTGCCGACAGGTCCTGTTCACACATGCTAGATGAAATTCTCAACGCGCCGTTAGTCGCAAAATTGCGAAAGATAAGGAGGACGGAACCAATGCGCTTGGAGGGAATCTTTGCCCCTAGAGCCGTTAGCTTTAGTGATCATGGAATCTTTTGCCGGAAGCACTTTTCGCTTTAATGAGTGGTACTGTCAGAATTATTCATTAGAGACTCGCTTCACGAACCCATGTGGATGAACAAAGACGGGAATTCGCAGTTTCTCCCATGAAATGGCCAAGATGGTGATCATAGAATATACTTTCTCTCTGCTTCTGTACACAATAGTCTGGCAAACCTTTCTGTGAGCCATCTTTACAAAAAAGCAAACGGAGGAAACTATCAGTCATTTTTATAAACATCTTATCTTTTATTTATCCGTCATACTATCGGGTACGTTACTACAGAAATACCAATCTACTCGACAATCTACGAGTCATTCCATTGGCATAGCAGGACTGTTTTCAAACATATCCTTTAATCGCTAGTGATCTCAGAGTCGCTAATGTTTAGTATATTGTTTACACACAACAACTGAGCTTAAACCCAGGTCACAGGAACCATCAGAATTCTTGGTATTTCTAGGTCAAGTTCAGCTCATAAGAGTTGGTTGTTTTTTCTAAAAATATTCCATGATGGCATGAAGGGTGCTGCATAAAACTGGGCACTACTTATTCATCTGGGAATAACTCAAAAGTGATTATTTACGCGAGGGAGCATTTTTGTTGTGACTAATTAATGAACATTATTTTGAATTTGCTGTATTAAAATGTTACCTGTGTGGTAAAGCAGAGCATATCATTGACAGGATAAGACATCTTCTCCCTCCTTCTTTTTCTTGAACCAGTGATTTCTTATAATGGTTAGGGTGAGGCTTATCTTAGATGTCAATCAATCAATCAATCAATCAATCAGCTAATCAAACAGTAAGTTATTCAATCAACTAATCTCGAGGTCCATTTCACTGATATCGTACTAATTTTATTTAGATGTATCGTACTAATCTCACAGGTCAGTCTTTAAACAGGAGCCTGGTCGACATTCACCTTTAAAGTAATTTACTTTTCTTTCCATCTTTCATTACCTATCTCATGTCCGTTTCAACCAGTCGACTCAGGTCATTCGCATTTAAGCACAGTAAACCTTATAGCCTTATCTACCGCCCGT